>LIEC01000152.1:14769-63699 GCA_001925005.1 Drosera capensis
GGGGGAATGGAAATGGGGAAAGATGGCTGGGGGAGAGGAGGGAGGAGTGAAGTGGCGGGGGTTGGAGTGAGGCATGCTTACCCTCGAGGGTTGGTTTGGAGATGTGAACGAATGGTTTAGATTTAGTTTCAATTAATTTTTTTAGTAAAAATTATATTGTTGTATTATTTTTACATTATTAATTATACATTTTAAGTAATTTTATTATTTTCCTTAACGACATAGGAAACTTATATCGTTGATTCAAAGTTGAAATATATAACTTAAAATATCATTAATATTTCACGATAATTTTATATAAAATAATGTTTAAACGTTCCACGGACAATTCGTATCATAAATTATTTTTACTGCTTACATATATCTATTTTGTAGCTTTTTGTAGCTTTTTTTGGACGAAGGAGTATTTTATATCGTTTTTACAAAAAAAAAGTGACAATACTTTACATTTTATTATCTTTTGTTTGAGTCATTTCACAATTGGATAAACTCTTCAATATATTCACTACCTGGTTTTCATCAATTGTTTTAAGTTCATAATGAATATGGCTATCATAAATATTAGATTTAGATAACGTACATAAACCTTTCTTACTTAAGGGCTCTGCTATTAATTAACTTATCATTAAAATCAAAATAATCTAAATTTTTTTTTGTCAATAGACATTCCTTCGAATTTTTGTGAAGATGTCATCGTCGTGGATTTGATGGATTCAAGAGAAAAACCATCGTGAAGGTGACATTTGGAAGGTAAATGTGAAGGCCTCGGATAGTTAATACTTAGTACTGAAAAGACATTACGAAGATTAGTGATGAATTCTTGTAGGTTATTCATAATTTTCCTGATGTTGATGTTGCTTTGTGTTCTTTCTTTCAAAACCTTGCTGCTAATTGGCCTTGATGGAATGCGTGTAGGATAAGGATATCTTGCCTCTTCATGAGAAGATAACATGACTTTCGACGAAGCGTTAACTAAGGACGAGGGACTGGTTGAAGAGGCACGACTTGATAAATGATGATTGATGTTTGTTCTGCCAAGATAGTTGTGAATCTCATCAGTATTTACTTGCTTCATGTGAGTTTTCGAAGAAGATTATCTGGGATATTAACACTCTAATGAAACTCAGGCTTCATCATAGGACATGAGAAATTGGTTTGGTTGGATCACGAGTTGATGACAGGAAAATCAAATATGGCAAGGAGTCGTCGTATATGTAATGCTGCTAAAGTTTATTTGATATGGCCGGAGTGCAATCGTGGCCTGTTTCACCAAGGAGGAAGGGATCCTGATGATATAGACAATACAGTGAAGCTTATATTTAGCTTTATGCAGACGAGGAGATGACGAATGGGTTAGGGGGGTTAGGTTATACAGTAATGCGCTTTGATGTATAGTTACTAGTTACGTTTGGTAATTGGTATATGCAGTCATGATCAAGAATATGTAATGGGATGATGGTTAGACATTAATGAAACTTTGCGCGTTTTGATGAATTAGGCCCTTAGATTAGGAATTATGTGCTTGTTAAATTTTTACTTTTTTCGTCCCGAATAAAATACATGTAAAAAAAAATTACTATCTCTATCATGAAATTATTATAACGTTTTGACTTTACACACGTATCGAAATAAAATTTGACACGTATGCAACGACGATCAAACGTAATTTTTTTTTATGAATATCGCGAAACATCAATGATTATTGTACAGGTTATGTACTTCGACCTAATACATGTTATGGGACGATCATATTTAATTTGATATGAAAACGAGATTTATATTCATGCGTATAAAAAAATACAAAATATGTATATATTGTAATACTTTATGAGAAAGAGGGAGTACTATTCAACACATATTTAACGAAGCTTCGTTTTTAAAGCGATTGATGTTCTATCGTCATGCAACTATCGTCGTATGAAAATATATAATTTACATTACAATTGATATTTCCAAGATCAATTTGAATTATCCAAGGCAACATTACGAGGAAGGGGCAGTTTTATCCAAAAAAATTAAATGAGTGTGATGCATTGGATACATCACTTTTTGCATTGGAAATAATTACCTCCTAAATTTGTGTAAAATAAGATATATGATTGTCCGAGGATGTTGGTTAGAGTTTGCCTCAACAAACTTCAAATCAAATTATTGTAATTTTGTATTCCCTTCGTCTTAATTTATTTGAATTTTATATGTGTTGAATTTTTGTAGGATTTGGTGAGAAAAAAATATTTCATCAAGTCATGCCATGGTCTTTCATGTTTTGTTCTGCTTGAGCCAGGAGTTCCTTGTTCACTGGTTTGGACTCGACAGATCAGGCTCTCTTCTCTGGGCTACTCATTGAATTACCCAATCAAAACCGCACTGACCAGATTTTGTGACGTTTATGCAGGCACAATAGTAAAAAGGACTTTGCACAACACCTTTTCTGGTTTGTTTTATGGATTGCCGTTCACCAAACCAAACCCTGACTTTGTGCAATCTGTCAAGAACCAGTTCTCACAAGCAGGTAGTTGTCTTACAATTAGGTAGTGCCTCAGGTGATGTGAAATTGGCTAAATAAGGGGTTCAATCCTTATAAGGATATTAGAAAACAATCTTTTTATTACTCGTCCTACCCATAACCCGCACTTGATGGGAGTCACAGGATAGTATGGGTTGTTGCCTTTGCCTTTCTTAAGGGTGGAGATTAGGGGGTGTTGGTCTAAAATCGTACCCCTTCTATTTTAAAATAATTCCTACTGTTGTTACAATATGCATTATACGATTAGTATTTTGAGGAGTTATCTTCTTTAATTAAAATAATGCAACAAAGAAACTTTATTAGCACATGATGAGTTTGTGTAAGGTTATGTTTGACCGTCCTGCACATTTGAAGTGTTCGAATGCTTTGAGATTTGATGAATTACTGTGTGTAATTTAATTTGCTAATTTTCCATATCAGATCTTCTTGGTTTTCATTTTTGAAGGTCAGCAGCTGCCGGTAGGAAGTTAGAAGAAGCTGGGTTCCAGAATATTCCATGCATTACCTCAGGGCTTCAATCAGTAAAACCAGGTGATTGCAAATAATTTACTTCTTCGTTGTTTGCTGCTTTGAGTTAATAACAGGGGTTAGTCTATGACTCTATTTTTCTCGCTTATGCTTGCATTTGATAAAATGTCATCCTGTCATTCATATCCCTCTATGTCAATCCGCTCGTAAAGCGCATCTAACAAAACGTAGTGGCACACGAGCTCAACCGATGAGCAATTTGTGTCAGCCAAGACCTGATCCATCCTCACCACCAAATCCCAGTTACTTGTGGATTCTTCCTCATCCACTTTGTTCTTACATATAGTAGTGTCCTAATAACATTTGCTTCACTGTTGTTTCTTGATTTGCATTTTTCATTGATGGAATGTTATTAACTTGACGAGGAAATCATACCCCCTTTCCAGATTGATGTATTATTTCTAAATGTTCCCTCCGTCCCATAGTATAAATGATCATTTTGTCCCTTTGAGTGTATGAGTAGGAAAGTAGGAGTAAGAAATGATAATTGGATGTTATGATGTGATATAAAATGAATAATAAGGATAATTTAGTAAATCTAATCCAAAAGGTTTTCTTTTATGGTAATGTTTTATTTTTTGGGATGGATAAATTAGGAAAATTATTTTACTTATTTTGGGATGGAGAGGAATTAAGAGTTTATAGCAGTAAATGGATGTGTGCGGTTTCCAAAGAAACTTTAAGTCATGTGATTTTATCTTGTTCGAAAGGGAAACAAAGTTCATCAAAAAAGTGTAGTGAATGTCCAATACAATGAGAACAGTGGTATTTATTTTGGGATAGAAGGACCTCTTTCGAATCTGTGTGATATTTGTTTCTTATTAAAATAGCAAAAAAACGTTGAATTTCAACCAGGGACATTCGAATCTGTTGGTTCCACTGAGTTGCAAGATGCAGGCAAAGCGGGGTTGGTAACGATTCAAGGCAAGATATCAGTTGTCCTAGGAACTGTTCTCATATGTAAGTCACAACAAAAATCCTTCTGTTCCCTCTCTCACGGTAAAAATACAATTCATGGGATTTGCATTTCTTGAAATAGTAAGCAAGCAAGTTATTCTAGAGGTTACAAGCTTATATCTTCTTTATTTGCATACTCATGCTTTTGAAAAGCGAACAACAGCTCTATTAAAGCCATCCAGCAAACTCTTGCTTGTTGTGCTGATGCATCTGGTCTTATAGCCAACCTAGGGAAGAACTGAATGTTTTTTGCCAAGTTATGGAAGCAGATGGAGTTGGCAACTCGGCATCTATATTATTGGGTAAAAATATAGAAGCCCTTCCAGCAAAATATTGAAGCAAAGTACATGGTTGAATTTCTATTTGTCGAGAAATCAATTCTATTAAAAATCTAAATTTATAATAAAAAATTATATTAATATATGTTTTAATATTATTTCAAGTATAGTTTCTCTGACCATCTTTATTTTCCAATTTGTACTCAATGAAAATCCTTATATATCGAGGGAAAAAAAAAATTGTCTCTATTGTCCACATAGTAAATGTGAATATAGATCTCGTAATCCTCACATCCTCGCAGAATATGTCAATTAAGTGTTGGTGTGAGACTTCCAACGTTCTTCGAGTTCAATTTCCAGCCCACCGGAAACCATCAAGGCATAAGCGGAGGCCTTGCTCCGTCCTCCATCCCTCCCCTATAGCAACCCCTCTCCCGAGCTCCCATCAATGGTGGAACCACCCAACACAAACCATCCACCCTTCCCCAACTCAGATGACGACGACGACGACGACTACATGGGCGACCTCTCAAAATTCCTCCCCACCTCACCCTCAAAACCCTCGAAACCCCAAAACCCACCAAGAAACGACAAACCATCTAAGGATTCCAAGACCCAGAAAGGGGTTGATGACCGAAGGATGTCGAAGGAGAGGAAGCAATTGGCGGAAGACGAGCGAACCCTAGCGAACCTAGGGTCGGCGATCCCGCAATCCAACATCGGGTTCACGTTGCTGAAGAAGATGGGGTACACTCCCGGGTTAGGGTTAGGGAAGAAGGTGGAGGGGAGGGTGGAGCCGGTGGGGGTGGAGATAAGGCGGACGAGGGCGGGGATCGGGAGGGAGGATCCCGTGAAGGAGAAGGTGAGGAGGGAGAAGGAGATGGAGGAGGTGAAGAGGAAGAGGGAGGAGGAGTTGATGAAGGAGTTCGGGTCGAGGCAGAAGTCGCGGTGGCGGGGTTGGCGGGTGACGGGGAATTATAGGAAGGCGAAGGCGGTGCTTGATCAGTTGGAGAATAGGGATGATGTGGTGGTGGAGGAGGAGGAAGGGAATGATGAAGAGGATAGTGAGGAGGAGGAGGAAGAGATCACTGAAGAGGTATAGGAGCATGAATGGTTCGGATCAGTGTTTCTGTTTATACTTGCTGAATGAGTTTCTGGTTCTCTATCTTCGTGTTTTTGGCTTCATGTTGTTGCATTCTCGACAATGTCATTGGACTCGTGTGAGCCACAATCTATTAGACCAGGATCATGTTTATCGGTTCGTGCCATGTTTTGTGTTGCTCAACATCTTTGTGAAGAAGTTATGCCCAGAGGCATTGGTTAGAGAAAGCTGCGTATTTAACTCCCATATATTAAGGACGTGATTGAGTGTAGTTCGAACTTCATGTCCATGGAGCATTTGCAGGAGAGGGGAGAATCTGACGCTCATATCACATCAATGGAGCTATTACGAGTACTATAATATGATATTGCAGATCATCGTAGCATTGAATAGAAGGAGCTGAGAACTTTTCCCTGCTATGTATGAATGGATCGTAGTCCTAGTAAATATGAAGATATGGAAGTTTCATGCGTGCTTTTCACGTTCATCTTATCTAGAAACATTGTTTACCTCATGTTTTTAATCCCATAGACAGCAGGAAAAAGAGATCTTTTACCAAAGGCTCTCATATTGTGCTTTGTTTTTCAATCCCTGATCTTGTGTTAATAGCTTGATTTTTTTTTGTGATTAAATAGCTCTTTTCCGTCCTGTGCAGGATTTGCAAGAGATATTGATTAAGCTGAGAGACGAACACCTTTATTGCCTCTTCTGTGGGTGCCAGGTATGTGATCGGTTTGTTTTGATTAAGGAGTCAGAATATTAGTGACCTTTCCTTCTCATTGAAATTGCTTTTTTCTTTTCACAGTATGAATCCAGTGAAGCTCTACTATCAAATTGCCCGGGTATAAATGAAGATGACCACTGAAATGAAATGCAAGATGTTTCTTGCTGGGAACAATATCGGATTGAAGCTCAAATATTCAAGACCTAAACCGTCCTTCGTAATGTGAGAAAGCAGTCCGACAACTTGAAATTATTGATGTCATCCGTTCAGTCCAAGCACATCTGAAATGGTGATTCTTACTGGAGTCGTAGGAGCAGGAACATATATAATTGCAGGTGCTTTATGATTATGTAATGTTCTTAATGCTGAATACTCCATGCATATGTATTGAAGCCGCACATTAGCCTATATCGCCACTGTTCTAACATGAGTCCAGGATCTGGTTACTCGCCGATGATGCTGGTCTGAGATGATATCTTGTAGCGAGCCCATTTATGTCTTATTTGAATGTGTCATTTCATTTGCTATCACTTGATTTGATTTCCGTCATTCAGACGTTATACTTGCGTTACTGTTGCTACTTTCTTATAGTGCTAATTTTACATTTCTCGCTTGTTATTTATTCCAATGAACGCAAGAGAAACAATTTTCCTTGACGTCAATGTAACTCCGTCAATGAAACAGGGTTAGCATGCTTAGTAAGTTATAATGTTCGATCTTATAGATGATCTCAATTTAAAAATGATAATAATAGAATTTGTATAACTTGTAACTTTGCACAGTCGGATTATAAGTTTTTTTCTGTTTCATGTTCATTGACTTATAACGTCATGGGTTGTGTCCTTCCTATCTGTAAGATTTATTTTGTTTTAATAAAACATTGATCCGAATTCACAAAAAAAAAATGTAATTCCCCAAAATTTTAGAAATTAAAAATACGTAAAAGTATGTATTTAGTGCATGTATGAATAAATATAACTAATAGATAACGTTATAACGCGTAAGTAAAGATATATAATGTTACGTTATAGTATAGCGTCATTACGTTAGGAATGTCGTGCGTCACGGAAACCATTTTAATCCCAAAAAATATGGATTATTAAAAAAATTGGATATTTTTTGAATAATTAAATCGATAGGAATTAATTAACGGAAGACTAATATTACAAAGATGGGGTAGATAACATTTTGACGAAAATTTAATGTGGGTATATTTTACCCTTCCATGCATGCACTCTGCAGTATTTTTTCCCGTCATCTTCCTTGACAACCAGATCACCACCCCAGTCATCCCCAGCATTGGAGAAACTGGCAAGCATATTGAACAGGAGACCCTCGTGGCTCTCCCTCCTCGTGACATCACCCCGGCCACCACAAATGTACTAGCACCACCACCACTTCCTGGAGTCTCCAACGACCCCCAAGATGATTAACAGCAACCATACAACTCCTCAATGCCTCTTCTTGAAGTTTCGACAAGAAAACCATAATAAACAGGTTTACAGTGAAACAATACGACTCCGACGACGTTTTTCAGCCAACAACATCTCCAGGAAGGTGGTGGCAGCCAGGGAGTGAGCTGGTGTGGCATTGCATGTCTTGGGTATCGAAGTTTGTACGTGAACAGCTTAAAACACCCTAACGAAGCATCTCCAGCGAAACCAGCGTCTCAGACTGTTTCTAAGGCAAGTGACAGAGGTGGTGACAGCAGCTCAGGAAAGTGACAGAGCAGGGGAGCAGCGGGGGAGGTCTTGGGTGTAAGGGTTTCCTAGGGTTTCTTGAACTCTAAAGCAAACAAGGGTTATACACGCTTCAAAGGTAAGATATCCTCTCTCGATCCGTTTCGCGCTTAATATTTCATCAATATGATGTGTTATGATGATTATGATGAGGAGGATATCGCCAGGAGGACGATGTTATGCTTGTTTGCTTTGTTGATGTGTTGAGGCGATACCGAAATTAGGGATTCCTTAATATATGCATGGGTGCACGGATTAGGATATGAGATAATATTTTTAATACTAATCATGACCTCAAAATGCTATGGGTGTATTTCATTACATATACGTATGCTTGGTGTGGTGATACAATGAATTATATTTGATCACGAGGTATATGTACTAAAAGGGTAATAAAGATATCATGGGGGATCAGATTATATTAATAAGGTTTGACATTAAGATCGAGATCGGGGGTTAGTGTTTTACATTTTTGATATGTGATGTGGGTATTGGGATTGAAATGGGATAGAATACACATCATAATAACATACACACCCTATCAAGAATTAATTAAAGATGACCCTTAAATGCTTAAGTGCATAGGACACAGAAGAGTATAGCTTGATTGATTTATCTTTACAAAATGAACCGATGAAAAGCAAATCAAGTGGTGTATGTGTCCTTGAGTTATGAAGGCCAACCTTTGCGAGCCTTCGTGGATCCAAATGAGTCATCATTGGTCGTTTGATAGCCTTAAAGACATGTGTACCAGTTTTGAGATTCTAAATATGTCTATCCCCTGAATTATCGTAACGGACAAGTAGAGACTAGTTAGGGAGAGGACGACAACGTACTCGACCCCTCTGCATGCATACAACGGCGATTAAGTCGTTGGTGATTGGTACTATAGGTAACTTTCTGCAGGAAGGCCCTTCTCAATGTCGGTATCGCGAGCCTCATTGAACAAAAAAGCGCATGGGTGATGCAAACTGGAAAGAAAACGGGTGTGCGTTTCAAATAAATTTGTCCGGTTGACAATTGATATTCTTTCATTTAAATCTGAAGCTTTCATATCTAAGGAGATATGTCTTTCAAGTTGAGTCATGAAATAAATATAAAGAAAGATACTTAAGGAAATACAAATACATATTAAATGATAAAAATAATATTGTTTTTATATGGCATTATGTTTTCCTATTATAATATAAAAATATTTTTCAGAACTTTCGACGATTGCCTAACCGTTAACGAAATACACATATTTTAGATTACTGAACTTCTTTTGCTCACAGGTTATGTGTTTCGTACTTGTATATGCAACATGGAACAATTGTTTACCAACAGTAATATCGGGAAGCTTAAAGCTGTGAAAAGTACATTAATATGGACCTCGTCTGCAAACGAGGGTAGCCTCAGATGGTATCAAGTAGTTAGCTTGCTAGCTTAACTTGGATGAAAATCGCTTTCCTTGGAACTTTCTTCACCTGTAATGTTACTGTTTTCAGGGCCAAACTGTGGCACATTTCCAGGTGGGCTATCCAAAGTTTGATTGCCAAAGAAGATCTGCCTTGTTTTTTGTTGTTGATCGAACATCATTCTCAGTTGTCTTCCCTGTTCTTCAATCCTCAGCTGTAGATTTCTCTGAATCTGACCACAAAATACAGATATTTGGTCATGTAAAACGTTCAACTTGAGCTTCAAGGAAACAAGCAACCTAAGCAGGTTTGGAATAGTAGCTTTAGTATCATTAATAGATAGACACTAGTTAGCTTGGATAATGGGTTAAAGGAAAAAAAGAAGCTTCCAAGCATTACTTAATCCTGAGTTGTACAAGTGCCCGTTTTGTGTGGAAGTATGTGATTGCTAATTGAAAATTACGGTGTCAAAAGTCGGATAATTGGTTTTATGCATTGGCATAGATGTCATTGCTATAATACATAATGCGCTTCTTAGTAAGCGGCGTAACCTATAAATTATACAACTGAAATCGTAGGAGAACCTATGGATCTACCAATTAACATGGCAAGAGAACAAGTGTATTGCTTTTAGAGGGGAGCTGAATCAAAATTCTCAAATTAAGAACAAAATTCTCAAATTAAGAATCCTTGTACTGGTAACCTGACCAGATATGAACTCTGTTTAATGAGACAACTAAAATATGAAGGTATAGAGAAGAACTTGGGAGTTATCTACTGTCGGTTCCTATGACAAAAGTGCGAAAGGATACAGGTTAAGCATTTATTCTAATGATTCCTATCGTGTTTTGAAATGCTTTGCACAAGTGAGAAATGTAGTCATATGCTCAATAAAGAATGCTTTAGAATTCTGGGCTGCCATACCTCTAACTGCTCATGAAGATGTCGCTGAACATCTAACTGAAGTTGTAGCGGTTCTACGAGATGCGCCCCGCTGCAAGATAAGTATAGGAAATAGTCATCACCGCTAAGTACGATCATGGTAATCATCGACACGAATGACAGAATTATAAGGAGCTACAAAAACAGTAGAAGAAGGGGAGATAGGGCACAAGAAACAGGTTTACGCTTTAGCATCAAGCTGGGTTACATGGTTCAAGCTATTTCTTCTCTCGTATTTTCCTGCCGGGGATACAAAGAGTGGATCAACTTAGAAGAAATAAGGAAACCATGGCATAAGGTCAACCCAAAAAAAGCCTTATATGCAGCAGTTAGTAAGGCTTTCTGCTTCGCCTGTTTGGAGCCCGACTGATCAACAAGGACATGTCTGATTAGTTCTTCTGGATCTCATACAGTTATGATTTGATTGGGGCATAATCGATGCTCACGATTCATCCACACAGCAAAATAGCAACATAAGAAAGACCACATGCAAACAACCTTAGGCTTCAACGTTTTAAGTTGGGTTTAGTTCACTCGTACAAATTACTAAGGTCAATCCAAAAAAAGCCTTATATGCAGCAGTTAGTAAGGCTTTCTGCTTTGCCTGTTTGGAGCCCGACTGATCAACAAGGACATGTCCGATTTGTTCTTCTGGATCTCATACAGTTATGATTTGGTTGGGGCATAATCGATGCTCACGATTCATCCACACAGCAAAATAGCAACATAAGAAAGATCGCATGCAAACAACTCATAACTCATCAGTTTTGCCTTCAACGTTTTAAGTTGGATTCAGTTCATTCGTACAAATTACTAAGGGCCCGTTTTGGGTGTGGATTCTCCCCCGGTCATAACGATAATTGCTTAATCTTTCACAGATTCGCTTAAAGCTTCAACCTCGTATTCTACAATATTGTCATTTTATTTTTATAATGATTTTATTAGTTAAAAAACATAGTAGATTCTAAGAAATCTTTATTTTAGGTCCAGAAACGGAGAATCTGGCCGTTTTCTTCTACAATTGTTTGGTTTTAGTAAGTACGTTAGCATTTAAGGAAAGAAAATGGTTGTTCTGTCTTTTTGGTGGCATAGATAAGCAAAGCAGAATCTATCTCTAAGCTATCAGATAAGAGAATCAATTGATTGTGGAATCAAAGCCATGGCAGTGGACAAGTAATACAAAACCTTTTTGAGATTTAATTCATTCTGCGCTATATACGATAAGTAGTAAGATTTCATGTTTCTTGAGATAAAAACAAGGTGTTCATGCCGTGAACAAGAGAATAATAGATCCAGAAAAACTATCCACAACACCAAATAGTAATATTTCTAAGTATGAATTCTGATGGTGCTATGATGGTCCTTCAGATTCTATGACATAGCGATATAACTGTGATCAAAACTGTGAAGTTCCAATAAAAGAGACTTAAGACAACATTACCTTCGGCTGAATCGGGAATGAACTTCGCAATCCTATATTTCTGCACACATGAAGATAAGAAAGAGTAGAAAAATAAAGCACCAGGCAGAGAGTCAAAGCTTCATTTTAAGGAAACAACTAACAGTAACAGTACCTGGAGGTGACTTTTGATGTGGAAGACGGTCAAGTCATTTGAGTTCATCAACTTCTGTATCGCCTTAGGAGTGGCTTCTAAATGAAGAATGTTGCTTTTAAGATGACTGTAACCTTTTTGTAACTAAAATGCAAAGGGATATCTAACTACTCACTGTTGGATCCACCAAGACGATTCACGCACTCAACAAACTTCTCGTGAAGATCAGGTGTCCATCTAATTCTTGTCTTACTTGATAGGCTGACACCTGATGAAGCCCCAGGGCTTGGAGCAGCGATCTCCGGGGGCCTCAGAGTATGTTTTTCTTCTTGATAAGAGTTACTCCAGTTGCCAAAATACGGATTGCCCAAACGATGGCAAATCTGCAGAACACTGAAAGAAATTAATTTCATAGAGAAGGAAGAGACTAACATTGAAAATACTGGAATGTCGAGCTACTTTGTGGTGGTAAGACCGTCAGGGAAAGCTAGTTTAAAAGGTCATTTGGGTTTGCGAGCTATTCGATTGACTTCCTTTTAGAAACATTGAAAATACCAAAACTTACTTTGATATACTGGTTTCCGTCCAGTTGATATGAACAGCTCCTCCCATCTGAAGAAGCAAAACCAGGCACCAATTTATTTTTCACATTCTGAATATGCTCGCTACCGGAAGAGATGTAACTGGGACTTTGACCAGCATGGAGGGGAGATCTTTCTGTCGAGAATACGTGGCCTCCAAGAAAAAAGCCACCGGCATTAGATGCTTTCGAATGACAAATGGGATTGGAATTTGCCACTTTTGGGTAGGGTGAGACTAGACCTTGTTCGTAGCCATCCTGTGGTAGGCTTGCAAACCAATCAGGTCCATGAAAAGCAAAATCTAACGAATGGCTCATACCGTGGCTTGAAATATAAGGATGGAGGGAGTTCTGCGATTGCCTTTCAAGACCTCCAAGATTTAAGAAAGTTCCTCTGCTCCAAGGCGGATGGGAAGTGACGAGTTGGGAGTCTCTATAAGCAAGTTCCATCATGCAGTTATCAGCCACGTTATCAGTCTTTTCATGTTGCGCGCCAAACTCGATCTCTTGATCTGTGTGCATTTACAGGTAAGAAGAACAAGAGAAAAATGTGCTATCAAAACATTCAGAGCAAGAGGAAAGTCTGTAAATTTCACATGTTCGTAAATGAACCACTTAAAATAGGAGTGACATTGGCGAAATAATGGACGCAAGATGGATAAAGGAAGATGCATATAGAAAGATAATCAGTAGCACAGTTGAAATCATATTAGTAGAACGATATTCTCCACCATATGCTGCGAATCTTGAGATACAAGCAAAGAACACCTCAGTTGTTATTCGCGTATCAAAGCCCAACTGGTGGAAAAGTTCCAATCGTGTCACACCAGAAGACTCAAATAGACGTGAAAATTGACAGAATTGTAATGAGAGTATGTGGGAGTTTGTTCACCCATGAACAAGTACACAAGTACAAAAAGTGAAACAACATGTATGTATGCATTTATTCATAACTCATTAAACTAAGCTTTTCGATTGAGGTATGAGATTCAAACATGAAAAGGTCTCTACTTACTAGTGGCTTGCAGTTTGACTCTATCCTAGCTCTCCTTCATCCTCAAAAAAAAAAAGTGCTGAGCTATGGGTCGAATGAGCACAAGCATTGGCGAGTAGGTCGAAGTCGACATGAATTAGATACTAAAGGTGCAGTAAGATTAATCTTTGAAGCTTAAAATGACCCGTGTAGACTCATGAGCGATAAGTCTTGAGCACAAGACTTCAACGTCCCAGCCAGATATCGACATTGTGATCGATGAACAATGTACATCAATCTGACTGGAGAATAATTGAAAAGCCATTTATAACTTGACACCATTCTGCATGATTTCCTAGCTATCTTCTATTGTTTCACTATTGCTTTTAATTTCCGTGGCATACCAATTCACGAAAAGATAGCTGATCACTCCGCCAGTCATTTCATCTTTTCCAATAAAATGGTGATTGGAAAAGTAGCTCCTGGAGATTTGAAGAAAAAGCACAACCTGAATTTACAGAAACATCTAGTCCAGGTTCAAACATACTTATTGCGCTATAGAAAGGAAAGGGAGGTGGGTCAAGTACGTCGTTTTATCTGAACAGAATATGAAACAAAATCTCAATCAATCGACTTGTACACAAAATGCTACTCTCCTTGTATAACAAAGAAAGGTCAGAAGCGTAAGTGCCTTATCTGCAATGCTGGTATCAGATACACAATTTCATTTTCATTATCTTAACTTATTCTCAAAAACAGCCTTCTCATTTAAGTTTTGGTTCATCACCCATAATGCGTCTCTGCACACCCTCTAAATTCAACCACAAAGAGTACGCCTAGGAGCGTTGTGTGCAAGACTGTAATTTACATAGACTTTGCTTTTCAATCAATATAAATTCAAAAGGCAACTTCCCAAATAAGAACGGAAAAAGGAGAGTGTGTCTTGACACATCATATGTCAAATGATCATCCGACATTTAATGTAATATCCTGAAATATTTTGAATAAAGAAACATATATTTTAAATATGATAAGATATCTTTTCAACGATGCAAGAATCCCATGAAAATCTCGACCGCTTCCATATATATTTCAACCATGTGTCGATATAAATATTTTCAAAATGTGTTGGCCGCACAGATTTTGACCTGTCATCCGGAGGAGAAACCTCCTGAGTGTTCTGAGGAGAACAGAGACAGAGAAAGGGGGTAAGAATTCATCACTCGTTTCGATTTCGTTTTCGTTTATTCATCCTTCACGTATTATAACCCGTCCTGCCGGATTCCGGCCGCCCCGACCCCGTAACCCGTCCCTGTGATCTCCGGTCACCCCGTAACCACCATCAGACCCCGCGCACAGCGCCGCTGCCTGGAGTTCCCTCATTGCCTTGGCCTCGTCGAGCCTCGCTGGAACAACCCGACGCCGCCTCGCCTTCGCCAGCGATGCCCGTCCTCGTCGACCCTCGGAATAACCAGGAACGGTCGAAATTCGACCTTTCAAGAACACCGATGAAAGAATCTCGGCCAGAGATCCCGAAATACCACAACCCCTTGCAAGCAAACCCGACTGCCCGATCTTCATTGATATCGTTGGGGCTTGATTGATGCTCCCCGTCAATCGATGGCCGACCCTTGTTCATTGCCGATTTCCCTTGATCCTCGCTTGAAGTTCTTCGCAGCCCTTCGTGCTCAGCGGAGAAGGAGGAAGGGGATTAACCCCTTTTATCCTTAAATGAATATCAAATGTTATAATTATTGTACACAACATGTAATTGTACACACTTGCGTATATTGTTTAGATATTAATGCTAGCATACTTATGTTATTTATTTTATCATAGGTACGAACGTTACGAAGGAGCAGGAATAAGATTGGGATTATCTGAAGAATTTTCTTGATTTTTACAAATGACGAAGTAACACACGTCGTTATCCTGAATTAAATTAAATTCTTGGATATGCATGACTTGATTTGGTGTGACTGTTTGATCACATACTTGAATATTAAATAAAAGAATAAATCTTGATGTGCTTGACTGTCTTGTATGTTGAATTGCATGCCTAAATGGGTAACGATGCAACCTGTAGAATATTATAGATTATAATAAATTTTTCAATTCCTAAATATTGTTTGCTCTTGATGTGTGGTATCTCGTGCTGATTATTAATTTTGTAACGAACTGTTAATCCTGATGAACTTTATAAAACGTTACAAAATTTACTGACCCCGATTGTTTATAATGCAATTATTCCATTATCCTCGAGTACAAGTTAATGTGACAAATGAGAATATAAATGTCGTGACAGTCACCTGCTGTACATTGAAATTAATGAGATTAATTTCATAATACATGCTTGAAAATCTTGAAATATACATGTCATGACGGTCACCTTCTGTATATGGAAATTAATGAAAATAAATTCATGATATGTGTTTGAAAATCTTGAAACCTTGAAAGTCTTGAAACTTGCAAATCTTGTTAAACATGAAATTAATGGGATTAATTTCATGTTTGTCTGAAAATACTGGAAACTTGAACATGAACAAATTCTTGTATATGACAATGACTGGGAGAGTTACGTGTACTGGACTAGCTTGGGAGGGTGTGTGATAAACCCCTTCGCGTGCACGCAGCGGCATCAATTGATGGTCGTGTTTGGTTATTATTAACCGTCTTGGATCGATTGCAGCGACCATCTTGCTTGTTTAATTGTTCCTGGTATAGCCATACTAGGTAACGATTGAAATTCTTGTGGTAACTCCTCTCATGTCACAAACTTATAAAAATCACGAAAGTCAACATGACAAGACATGAAATACGTGAAGAGCATGACATGAACCTATAAAAGCCATGTCACCAACTCGTTCCAATCACGAAATGTAATAAAAGCCTTAAAAGCTTTACTAAAAGCAAAGATGAACGAAACAAGAATTGACCTAATCGGCTTTAATTATTGTATTGTATGTATATATATTTGGATGGCATATGATTTCTCAGTGCTGTTTTCATTGAATACTGTTTGTACATGGGCAACGCATGTAATAATAAGAATGCTGGACCCCAGAGATGGACGTGTATCCTGTGTTTACTAGGCTTTCGAGCTCACGGTTGTGTTCATTTCAGGTAATAAAGGTTCGAGGAAGGGTCCGTTACTTAGCAGGGATAATTAAATTTGGCTTGTTGTAACATTATCTTTTTCTTTCTAGACATTAATTTTCATGTAATACAAGACAATGTAAGTTGAACATTTATTGCTAGTTCATATGTTTCTGATACTTAAACCCCTTGTATTCTTGTCGCCTTGCTTCAAATGAGTTTTGGAGCGGCGATAACGCCACGTGTCTGGCAGGTATTGGACAGGAAATCTTGGGGCGTTAGATTTAAATATACGAAAGATTTAAAACATGATAATTTAATCTAAACTCTTCATCTGAATTGCGTTAGTCTTAGTCGCTGTTTTATCCCTTGATACATTGTGTATCAATATACACAACCCCAAAATCCAAGGAAATGAGATGTATTGATTCTTGCCTCTAAGTTATATTTATTCCCTCCATCTCACGAAAAACGAAATAATTACGAAACCATCAAACATTATTTAATAAAAAAAAATTCGTGGAACATTATGCGTAATATAAATAATATACTTTTTATATGACATATGTTACGGGATGACCTAATCCTTCTCACTCTACTAATCCAAGATCGATATGCTAATTATATAGATCCATGGACAATAACAAAAATCTCTACTCATGATCAGTTTTTGGACAGATCAGTTAACCTCATCTAAGTTAAAATTCCAAGGTTTTACTCTCAAAACTCGAGCAACGAAGAAGTTTGAACTTGTAATATCATGCCAGTAGCACAAGATGGACTCAACTTCAATATGGTTACGATTAAACTTAGTAATCACCACTTCTGTTGATCGTCCCAAAAAAAGTCCTAATCTTCCCATATCATCATTTTGCGAGTTATCATCATCAACGCTATTCAACACTTACATAGCATTTGGATTGATGGAATGGACCCTAGAATGGAATCGTCTATTTCTTCGGAAAAAGAAAATTATGTTTGGTTAGTTGATGAAATAGGAATGAACGATTCCTACGGAATCCCATTCCGGCCCAAATTTGGTTTTTGATTGTTTACCTTGACCCAAGGAATCGCCTATTTATGGCAAAAAGAAATGACATTTTTTTTCCCAAAAATCATTTTGGACATAAAAAATCAAAGAAAATACAAAATCAATATTAAAAGCAATAAAATAATAATTTAATAATAAAATAAAATAAATATTACTTATAATTGATAAAAAAAATATTTAAAAATTAAAATTATAAATGATAGTTGAAACTTAAATTTATTCTAAAATTTTGTAATTTTGATTTATAATTTTAATATTTTTTAATTAAATTTATCTTCATCAAAATTATTTTGTGATAAATTTGCATAAAATTATTGCATTTAAATAAAACTTTATTTATTTATTTTTTAACAATATTTACTTTATTTTTAAAATTTATCTATTTTTAAAAAAAAAATTAATTAATTTTTAAAACAAGAGTAATTTCATGGGCATCGCAGAAGCAGAAGAGCGACGCATTGTCATCGTATGAGACAGAATTCAGGGCAATGACTGCAGCCGCTTGTTAGGCGATATGGCTAAGAGGATTACTAAGCGAGGTGACGGGGTGTCCTCCAGAAGTAGTTAAACCCTACATCGCCAACAAATCAGCAATAGCATTGATGAAGAACCCTATATTTCATGGGAGAAACAAACACATCAATACTCGATTCCATTTTATCCGAGAGTGTGTTGAAAAAGATGAGATCACTGTTGAGCATGTTAGTGGAGATGAACAACGTGCAGACATTCTCACTAAGTCATTTGCCAAGGTGAAGTTTTCAAAAATGTGCAAGTTGATCTGTGCCAAAGATCTCGCGAAACCAAGTCTAGATTAGGAGGGTGTTTGTTGGAATAATCAAGACTTCTTCTTATTGCTGGCCGATCTGTCGCCAATTCGTTCTATGGCACTGTGTACATGTAGGCGTGGAGTTTTTGCGATGTGCACGTTGTGGTGGTCCGGATCGTGAGCGTTGGATGGAGCGAGTATTCAGAAACCAAATAATGCACTATGTCATTTGTTTTATGAATACTTTTGAAAAAACAAATAAAACAATTGGAGAAATTATCTTATATTTGTGTCCACTGTATTAGTGCATATCTTGATTCTCTTGTAGCTTTGAAAGTGCGATCCTGAGTCAATGACTTCAAATATAATATTGTATTTTTTTTATACGAGGGAGGAATAATTTTTTTATAGGGTATAAAACTTCGTATGACCCACCATTGAGGTCTTAGAGTTGTAGTGATGGATGATATAGCCCATCTTTGTAGCCAGAGTACGTAGGCAACACTTCAAGCGGGATATGCATTGTATGCTTGTTAATTTTTATAAAGTTATTTGTCATCAATATTATTTTTTTATTCCATAACAAATATAATATTTATTTTTTAATATCTCATAATAATTATAATATTATTTTATTTAAAAAATTATATAAAAAATACAAAATCAATTAAACTCAATACAGTATATTTGATATCTTCTCTTACAATTGTTACAGTAACCATTATCATAAAAAAAAAATTCACTAAATTTCATAAAAATTCAACATACACATAAAATCTGGTGCCAATCAATTTGTGATATTTATTATGAAACAGGGAGTATATATTTTTATCTTCTTGTAATTTCTAACATTCTTTAATTTGTAGAAATATATCGATTATAGGAAAGAAATGACGGTATAATCTTTACCAGGTGGTTCATCTGTCTTTAATGGAATCTGTCTCTCTCCTGATAAGTTAAAACATGCTTAACTTACAATAGTACAAGTTTCAGAGAGTCTGTATGAGTGAAAGGAAGGAAGATCTCTGTGACACATGCGATCAGGGAGTTAGACGCGTGACAGACAATGACTGCGACACTCGTTCTCGTCTAACGTCATATGTTGTGAGAATTAACGTAGTAACATACACCCTCCATGTGACAAAATCAATATAACAAATCATTTTTTATATTATTTAATATATATTAAGAAACGTAAAAAAAATTATATTATTTATTCAGGATTGAAGTACGTAATTTAAATTATAATTAATATCTCACGATAATTTAACGAAAAATGATATTTGATCGTCTCATAATACAAATCAAAATTTATATCAACAAATATCCCGATCAAATTGTTATAATTATTTTAGAATGATGGATTAAGTTGACATCAGGATTCTAACTACTCCATGAGCCAATGATTGACAAATTGAAGTCATTTACTATATAAGATTTTTCGTAGTTTTCTGAATTTTTTTTCCCTTTTGGTTCGTTTGTTTGTTTGCTGACATGCTCTAATGCGCTCGAAAGTTTGAGTTGCTTCATTGAGATGGTTTGCCAAATCATTACAAATGCGTGAAGAAAAGGTCGCAGTTCTCTACTTTGCTGTTCCTCATTGTTATCCCACCCACTCATTTGCATACTTTAATTCTAGGGCCTTTTCGGATTCTCATGATTCATGATTTAGGATTTTTTTTGATGATCATTACATTTGATTTTGATGTCATCACCATACCAACTGTTATGGCAGCTGTAATATGCTTTCTTCTTGCACATTGTATCATAGCCTGCGTGCTAACTTGTTCAAACTTGATGTATCTTTAGAATGCCAGTTCTTTGCGACCTATTAGCACATTTTGTTCCAACTGATGTTTTCTATAATTGCATTCATGACAACAACAGATAAACATTAAGTTAAAAAATAAAGAAGGAAACACAATAACTAACTATTGATATGAAAGTCAATCATAATGTTGAGAATAAATATAATGTCTCGGTCAATCCTTATTATCGTATCATTGTCAAAAACCGTTTTGTAGACTATGAATTGGTCTCATAGATCAATTTTAGTCCTTTCAAAATTTTAGTCCTTTCAAAGTGCTTTTGCCTCATTCGCTCACACACAATTTAAGAAAGTTCCTAGTACGGTTATGCATCCGCACATTATTCCACACGCACATTCAATGTTGGAGTTCTAAAATAATAAATTATTAAAAAAAAAGATACACTTTGTTGCTAATAGTAATCTCAAGAAACCCTGGCCTCGTTCTCAGACATTATTCTTCACTAATTCTACATCATGCTGCTTGCTTCCAATACCTGTCCGAGAAGACAATGCCACAACCCGGCCTGACACAAAAACTACACCTTGTTTTTGTTCTCTTTGGCATGTAAGTTTTGGATTCTGATAGCATCTCCCCCTTTAATTAGTCGATATTTGTTCTTTCTTGAATTAAGAACCATGAAAATGCAAACTAAGATTTTGCGATCCCTTTGTCTATTAGTCATTGACAATTTAAATTCGTAGACATTGTCAGCATTATATGTCAACGAGTCATTTCATAAGTAGCTTTGTTTTCGTCCTGAAGCACCTACGAGCAACTGACTTCACGAAAATCATTAAACATCACCACGCAGTCGTGAACGACAGCACTCTGTAGAGACAAGCATGTCTGCAATTCCGGATCAAAGCAACTGTATGATTTGGCGGCAGTCTGATTCAATAATCTCCATGCCTTTTGACTTTGCAATATCTCAACCCAGTTTCACAGCAATTGTGTCGCCGACCGCTGGCTGCACCATCATTCCCATGGTTTTCCCCCAGCAACCCGTAACACACCATCATGGGATTCGATTACCACTACTTAGTAAAAAGTACTAAGTTGTTCCCTGATAAGGCTTAAAACAAAACAATCAACATATCTAATTTGGAATACTAGAGTATTGATCCGTATGCTGCACAATAAAATATCATAATAATAGATATCATGTATAATTAAAGATTATTTATTTAATTGGTAATATTTTTTAAAATTAAATAAAACGAAATGTCATGGCATGCCGTCATGTCCTTTATCATCTGTATGGTTTGTGTAATTATTAATATAATTGATCGATTAGGATTGTTGTCTCCAGGTTAGTATCTATAAAAAAAAAACACTAGATTTTTAACATTGACGATTTAATTTTCATTATTTATTCCTAAACTTAATCGTGACGGAGGGAACTCCCATTTATCATTATGCCGATGCTGCTTTGGTGCGGATGGGAAAGCATGAGAAAACTCCTTGGCATCTCTTCTTGCAAGGAGAAAGATTAGTTCAGCTGACTTTGTTTGGGAAACCATGGATCCAAGCCTTATGATTGTTCCACATGCTCCATAAGGTTATAGCAACTTCGGCTACCTTCCATCTAACAATGTGCAGTAAGTACAAAATTAAGATCTCCATAGGTAGTTTGGCATATAAAAACTCTCTTATGTTAACAATATGTAGTTCTGACAATCCAAGTTGATGCTACTATAATATACTAACATCCACGCGACCAAGTGGGACAAAGATGGAGACAACAACTGTAAACATTTTCCATCGATCTCGGGACTCACTACATTAAAAATCACAAAAGCAAAGCAGAGTAAAGAAGAAGCAACATAAAAAGAAGAAGGTGATATTAGCAATCATAAATTTAAAAAAAAAAAAAAAGGCCTCAAAGGAAAAGGAAAAAAAGGAAAGGAAAGAAAGAAAAAATAATCAGATGCCCCTTGCAAGCATTTCCTGGTATTTCCTGTAAGATTCAATCTTCTCCAACCTGAACTTCTCATGACAACTAGCAATAAACAGATCCGCAAGCCTATCGATCTCATTAGCATCCTCGTCGCCCTCGGAATTCCCATTGCCCTTCTCCTCCAACCATTGCAGATAACTTGACAGCTCCTCGGCCTCTTGCTTGTCAGCAGAGTCACAATCGCACGCACAAACATCATCATTGTCGTCGCGACTAGCCGAGAAAGAAGGGTTCCAAGTAGTTGACTCATAGTAATGTCTCATGTCTTCGGCTTTCCCGTGAGCAACAGAAGAAGGCAAAGGCAGGACATGCGACAACGAGGGCGGGGCTGACGAACACCAATTGTAATGGAGCCTAAACGAGTCTAGAAGAACATTGTTACGGTACTTGTTTTTCCTTGCAAGAAAATGAAATTCCTTGCAAGAGATCAATTGGTATTCATGGACCAGATCGAGGATGACGGACCTCGTGGCATTGGATAATGACCGCAGGAGCTGATAGATGCGTACGAAGATCACGTTGTGGATCAAGGCTTTGAGTTTCATTGTTGAAGGAGATATCGATGATGGAATTTTTTTTTTTTTTTTTAATGAGAAAGTGTTGAGAGGAAGCAGAGACTCACTTGCACAGTCATGTCCTTGGAGTTTGGTGTGGTAGCTGTGGAGTCCTCTTTTTCTGTTCGAAGCTGATTTAAATAAGTCTTTGGGTTACCAATCTTGGGCATTGTAACAAGCATCTCATTATCGTATCGTCACCGATATATCAATTAGTGACATCCCTAATTATCAAATTTGCGTGATATTTATTATTGTCTTTCTTAGTTCAGATTTGTTTCGAATTAACAAGACTTTTCATATTTGCACCGTAAAATGCATGTTTGGACCGATTCAATAAGATGCAGGAAATAGACTTGCGGAAGCGAATATATTACCTCCGATCATTGGTGTTGATGCTGATGTTGTGGGATTGATGCAAATGACGACGAAGGTTGTCGATGGCCGTTGCAAAGATTGTGTTTATTTAATGTGGAGAGCGAATATATAGGCATGGCGTGTTGAATATCACAGGCGCACCTTATAAAGACAGAACAAGACCCCTTCCGAATTTTTAAAACATAACAGAACATTATTTTCTTTCCATCAAGGATCTTAAAAGCACACTATCTTAACTGATAGGTGATTATTAAAGCAATTCAAGCTTTAAACAAATTCATAATTCAAATATCAAATATCAAATACATGACTTTTTATTAATTATCATGTGGATCAACCTGATTAAGTCAACATTAATATTATGGGATATCTAACATAAGATGCTTGAATCGTAGTTTCGATGGGACGATGTATACCTTGGCTCCCGCCAACATTTTGTAGCCGTCATAGCCCAGGACTATCATTAGATTATTGAGACGACGAAGGGGAAGATGTATAGTACGTACTAGTTGATCTATGAGCACATTCTACCCAAAATTAGTGCTCATTGCACGTCATTAGGTATAGCACCTAGTTTTCGTTGAGAAATCAGATCGTCGGAATCAAAATAAATCGAGAATTATAATTTCTAATTAGAATAGCATATTACAAACTTGTATACTTATAAAAACAAACACACTTTAATTATGTTTAATATTCATAATTTACACTGCACTTTATTTGAAACAATCTACAAATACACACTTAACTCTTAAGTGTCTTACACTTGTTCTTGCACATAGGAAACTCTCTTAGTTTTTGTGGTATAAAACAAGATTGCTAAATACTCCTTTATATAGTGATAAGACAACTAAACTTCTCCATAGGCTAACCAAAACTTCTTAGGGGTAACTAAATTACTTGTTCTTGAAACTTTCAAAGCTACCTTTCTTAATTCAATAAAGGAAGGTTAGTCTTAGTATGATTTGTTCAACTAGGAAATATAGTTAGGGAGATTAGGAGGTGAATGGTCAACACTCCCCTTAATAACTAATCTCTCATTTGCCACAGAATGAGTCATCATTCCAAACTGCTTTCTGAACTCATCAAACTTAATTCTGTTAAATCCCTTCGTAAAGATATCTACAACTTGATCATTGGTATACTTCATCTCGATCTTCCCTTGAAATATCTTCTCTAAAATAAAGTAATAGTAAACTTCCACATGTTTCGTTCGAGCATGAAATATTGGATTCTCTGTCATCTGAATTGCTGATTGATTATCACGGTAAAGTTGAACTATGTAATCAATAGGTTAAATAAGATCCTTCATCAGCTATATCAACCATGTGCAGTCCTGAGCTGTCACAGCTGCTGTACGGTACTCCGTCTCTGTACATGACAAAGACATTGTTGGTTGTCTCTTACTGCATCAAGAGATAACCCCTGATCCAAGGTTGAACATATAACCAGTAGTTGAACTTCGAGTGTCGTGATCTCTAGCATAGTTAGCATCACATAACCCGGTCAATTGTGAATGTTCTTTCTTTCTGTATAGAATGCCAAAGTCAATAATTCCTTTGACATAACTCAGAATTCGTCGAACTACTTCCAAGTGAGGCTTCTTAGGATTCTGTATGAATCTGCTAGCTACACCGACTATATAGAAAATATCAGGCCCTGACAGAGTGAGATAGATCAGGCTTCCCACTATTTTCCTGTACAGTCTCATCTTCAAGATCTTTGTCTTCAACTGCGCACAACTTAGAAATTACCTCCACTGATGTTGAAACAGGTTTTCAAACAATCATTCCATATTTCACTAGAAGGCCTTTGACATACTTCTCCTGACACAAGAATATGTCTTCCTTGGTTTGGTCTATTTCAAAACCCAGACAGTGCTTCATCTTTCCAAACTCTTTCATCTCGAATCAAACATACAGGTTTGTTCTTGTCTATCTTACCTCCTCCTCATGGTCTCCTGTGATGATTAGATCATCCACATAGACAAGAATTATTGTCATCTTCTCACCTCGAAACTTTACAAATAGGTTTGAGTCTACTGGCGTAACTAATATCCGCTTTGAATAAGAAACTCACCTATCTTTCCATATAATGCCTAGGTGCTTGTTTCAAACCATAGAGTGACTTCTTCAGTTTGCACACATGTGAAGGATAGGTTCTGCACTCGAACCCCTTCGGCTGCTCCATGCAGATCTCACGATCAAGCTTTCTGTGTAAGAAAGCATTCTTGGCATCCAACTACCACAACTTCCACAACTTCCACGACTTGCTTACAACAAGTGCTAAGAGAACTCAAACAATTTTTATATTGTTCACTTGACTAAATGTCTCATCAAAATCCAGACCATACATTTGTAAGAATCCGCGAGTAACAAGTCAAGCTTTGTAGCTCTTGATAGAACCGTCTGATCTTATTTTAACTTTGTATATCCATTTGCAAGAGAAGGGTTATGCGGACTTCAGCTTTGGAACTAAATCTCAAGTCTCATTTTGATTCATCGTATCAATCTCTTCTTGCACGGCTTGTCTGCATTCCTTTCCACGAGCTGTCTCCTCATAGGAATCCGGCTCTTGTGCCTAGTCGTCTTCAACAAGAGCTGCATTGAAGTATTTGGGATTTGGCTTTCGCTCTCTGGTTGGGTAGCGATGCTTTCATTGATCTTTTGTCTACTCTTCTTCTTCTGCATCTTTAAGTTGGGTAGGTCAATCCTTCTCTTTGATTTCATAGACTCCACTTCAGCAAGGACTTCCCTTGCTTAAAGTTTTAGGAGATGGCTATCCTTCAGAACCTTCAGATTCTAGAGGAACTTCTTGATCAAGAGTAGCTTCCTCCTCTTTGTCCAACTTTTCCTACATCATTTCTTTGATTACTTTTGAATCTGATAAAGTGACTCACTGTGGGGTTCACCAAGATGATGCTTTGTCTAACATCATATTCCTTGATGGATAGCATCTTCCTGTATTGGGGTCAACATACTTCTATCCCTTCCACTGATCATTGTATCCTATAAAGATACATCGCACTGGATTCTTCTCGAACTTGCTCTGAAGGTGGTCTAGGACGAATACCTAGCATACACATCCGAAAACTCGAAAGTAACTCACTAATGGCTTCATTTTCAAGAGCTTCTCAAACGGTGTCAGGAATCCAAGCCTCGCTTGTGGTAATCTCTTCATGACATGAGCCGCCGTCTTCATGCATTCCGTCACAAAACTTGTTGGTCTGTTCTTGACATGTAACATGCTTCTGTAGGTCTCAACTAGATGGCGATTTTTTCTTTTACCAACGCCATTTTTTTTAGGGGTGTCTGAACAAGTTAACTACTTGCGAATATTGTTTTGCTGCAGGAACGTCTTGAACTCATTTGAAGTGTACTCACCTCCGTTCTTAGTACGGAGACAACTCACCATAGTTTCTAACTCTTTCTCGATGTTTTCTTTGAAAGTCTTGAACATTGACAATGCTTAAGACAATTCCTTCATGAGATATAATCATATATACCTCGAGTAGTCATCAATAAAGATAATCATATACCTTAAACCGGTGACCGATGGTTGCTTCATAGGATCAAAAACTTTCGAGTGAACAAGCTCCAATGGAATCTTGGCTTTGAATTAGGACTCCTTGAATGGTAACTAGTGTGTTTTTGCATATTAACAACCAACATAGACAGTATCTTCACGAATTTTCAACTGCAAAAGACCCTTAAAAGTTGATTTTTTTAATCATCTCTCTCAACTTCTAAAAACTAACACGTCCAAGTTAAGCATGTCATAGATTAGCGGCCTCATTTTTTCGAGTCTTATCCACGTAAGCCTATTGGGTTAATATGACATAAATAGACTCCATTCATCTTCCTTCCATGATAGACATACTCATGTCGTGGCTACGGTAGACTTTGATTTGAGTAGGTCCGAACACCACATGGTGTCCATTTGTCGTTAGTTGTGAAATTGATAACAAAGTTTTTCGCATACCAGGTACGTGAAAAATATTATCTAGCAGTACTTCTCTATTGTTGTATGGAGGAACAATCGTCGTCTTGCCAACATGAGCTATAGGCAATTTTGAGTTTTTGGCAATGATGACCACGCGCTTCTTTCTGTACTTGAATACTTCATGAATCTTCTTCTTGTTTCCCGTCATGTGATTAGAACAACCAGAATCTAAGATCTAATCATGGTTGTAGTTAATCACCTTATTGTTGTTGACAGCCACAAATGCCAACTCTTTTAGTGGTTCAGCAATAGAAAAGACTGCGAGTTCTTATTCTTCTACCGCCATGGATACTTGGAAATCCCATTCTTCTTCAGTATTACCTTTGCTTTTACTAGAAATCTCATTCTTCTTGTTTCAGATTTCCTCCAACAGTGGCAAGTAAAGTGTCCCTTCATTTCGCAATTATAGTATTCTTCATTTTTACATCGTCTTTACCCGTCACCTTGAGCTCCCCATTGATTAAAGCTTCTCTTGGATTGAGAATTCCTCCAAGATTGCTTCTTCATCCAGCCTCCTTACTTATGTGATTATCCATCTTGTATCCGTTGAGCGTCTTGTTTGGTTTTCTTCTCTGGACCTTTCTTTTTGCTAAAGAGAGTCGTGTTTTCTTCCGTAATAGAAACTCTAGATATTTGTTTGTCAAGAGCTTCCTTGTTCATCAAAATACTCTCCAACTCCGTAAGAGTCGGCTGAGTGGCCCATCTAGAGGTTGCAGTAATAAGGCCTTTGAATTCTGATCTTAACCCGTGAATAATGATCCTCCTAGTATAAGGATCACTTATTGGATTCTCTCGATCCAATTTAGTAATTTTTTCACATAAAGCTTTCACTTCAGTAAAATACTGGCATATCGTCACGTCTCGTTGTAAGACTGACATAAGCTCATTCTCGATATGCTGAAGTCGGGCATCGTTTGTTTTGGCAATAAGGGACTAGAGTGTTCCATGGTTCCTTTGGCGTCTTAACGTCCTTGATTCTTTGTAAAAACTCATCTTCTACAGAAACGATAAGAACGAACATCACCTTATCAGTTTTGACCTTCCATTTCTTAAGGTCGTCCTCCGACTCTTTTGATGGTGTTGCATTAGGTTCGTCAATAATCTCCCAGAAATTTTAATCGAGAAAGTAAAACTTCATTCTAATACTCAAGTGCTGTAGTTGTTGTTATTTAAAGTCTTGATATTATTAACCGAGATACTAATTTCTGCTATGATGATTTCGTAAAAAATATTTTTACAACGCGGTAAATATTTTTTTTTGCAATAATAGTTATATTTTATAATTTCAAATTGGAATAATAAAAATATTTATTTACCGAGTCTGATAAAAAATAATATTTCATCAGTTATATTTTTCCGACGTAACTCTGATACCACTTAATGAGAAATTAGATCGTATGAAACAAAGATTGATAAGCCACGTGAGGTGATCGTATGGATCATTTTTTGAAAGACATTCTATGTTAGGTTTTCTTTAATGGGGGCTTGATAGTTACATACACCCATTATGCATAGTATAACGACCCAATATGAGAGCAATCAGGCTACAATTGATTATATTACTTTGATCATACATATTTAAGAATCTTATTGTAATGATAGAATTTCTGAATTTCGGTACTTGAATTAGTTTTCCTATGTTGGTTCATTTCCTCCGTTCTGGTTGATTAGCTGCAATCAATTGGCATATTGGTCTTTCATAATTGTCTTACTTGACTTGGCTGTAGATGTTGTACCATGAACGAGACCGCCGCAGAGCATAAGCGGACCATCCCGACCAGATGCAACTGGTCAGTGCTTCTTTTTAATTTTTCAGTCCAGAATCAATTCTTAATAAACACGTCACATACTTTGGAGCCAAATTATGAAACTAACTATTTCTTATAGATTAAGGGGGATAGGCTAACCCATCCACCTTACGTAACCCTCGTTCACATTGAATGATAAGCTTCGATTATCAGACATAAATATGTGATATCAAATCAATATTTTTTGTTCTCTTAACAATAAGGATTTGTTTGGTATCATTTTTTTTCTGTTTTTATTTTACAAATCGATGAAACAAAAATATTTGTTTTCAAATCTTATTTCTAAAATTGATGAAAAAAAAAATTAAAAAAAATAGTTTTCAATTTCAGTTTTCGGTTTCATTTGAGTCGAATATAGTATTAAAAATTTTTCTTAAAAAATCATTTATTTTATAAAAAATAATTTTTGATTTTATTATTAATTTATTTTATATATGTTTGATTTTGATTTTCACTTTTTTTTTTAGATAACGATATTGGCATAATTACAAATTGAAAACTTGCTTGACATAATTGTCTTATTGGCATATCCGTGTTATCAAACCATCAAAAAAAAATCTCAGTCGGGTATACGCGACTTCTCAAAACTCTGCTTGAATCCAACGCAATTGTACCGTTACGAGTCCGTGTTGGTTCACCAAAAATCCACACCCTCGCCACAAAATGTCCTCTCCTTCATCGATCCCATCTCATTTCTCGCGGGTTTCCATCTAGGGTTTCGCTGTCCTCCTTCGTCGACGCTTAACCCTAGATCGGCGATCAACGACTCCGATTCCTCTTGATCGCGAGTCGTTCTAGGATGGGATTGATCGATCGATTCCGTCGACTGCGTCGGAATCATGGTTTGGGATGGATCAATTTCGGATGAAGATGTGTTGTCCTCCGAGTTAAAATCGGAGGTTTCGATCGTATTCTCTGAGTCGGAATTGGAAAGATGATGGATTCGACTGATGGATCCTTGGGAGTCGAATCGAGAATTGTTCGATCCATCACGGGGCTTGTTCCTCGAGGTACTTGATTACGCAAATTTGCGTTCCCTTCTGCTTGTGGCTGGGTTTGAATTCCGGCTTTCGATGTTGTTTTTGGTACATAGTTTTTGTTTGAAACCCCCTAATTTGGACGAAGTCAGATTACTCGATTTGGTTTATTTATTGATCTAAGGCTTTAAATTGATGGGTTTTCCACTTTGATTTTACTGAGTTTTTCTGCTTCCGAGTATTACGATTGTGGTGTTATGCAGTTCTGCCTTTTACCCGCGGCTTAGGGCAGAGAATTTGTTATCCATGCATTTACACCACATGTAGAGATTATTGTCAAATCCGTCAATACCCTCGGCTTTTATCTCTTGGATTTGACAGTATTTCTCGAATTAGACGGAAGTTCTCTTCTTCTTTTTTTCTTTTTTTTTTATCGGATTTTGTTGGAGTTGCGGTTTATATGTCGGAAAACGGATATCGTAACTTCAATTTGGTTTTCTATGATGTTTTGTAAACTGAGTTTTTTGTCCGAACCCCTAATTTGGTTTTGAATCTATTTGTTGTCAAAAAGAATTTACATATTTGTTCTGTATCTAGTTCATGAGACTCATTTTCTGCACTCTCGATTAGATTACTGTATCAATCCAAATTTTTAATTTAATGGGCTGTTCCACTTTGAACATTTTTCTGATTTGTAGTATTACAAATGTGGTGTCATGAGCTTCTGCCTTTACCCACGGCTTAGGGCAGATGATTTTTTCTTCACGCATTTGCACCACGTGACGTGATTATTGTCAAATCCGTGAGTACCCTCGGCTTTTTTCTTTCGGATTTAACCGTATTTCTTGGATTTGTGGGATATTCTCTTAGATATATATGATTTTTCTGGATTTGTGAGATATGTCGGTTAATGAGATTGATTTGGCTGGAATTAAAGAGTATGTCGGATTTACTGATATGTTTGACGGATCTGACTGGTTTTCACGATGGATTTCGCCTGTTCCCTTCTTGATTTCCCAAATTTGTTCTGATATTTGAGATTGGTGTTATGCTATTCTGCGTTTACCTATGGCCTTTAAGGTCGTGAATTTATTCATGCATGTCATCATGTGCACCACCAAAGTTTTTTTTTTTGGGTCAAATCTGCCAGTACCCTCGGCTTTTTCTTTCGGGTTTGACTGAGATTCACGGCTCTTCGATTTATCGGATTTTGATGGATTTGTGGGATATGTTGGTTTCATACAATAATAGGTATATGAAGGAAGAACCAGATTTTCTTATATAGACACAAGCATCACAGTTGGTTTTGTCAGTTGCTTCTCACAAAACCGATACTTGAAATGAATTGATCAAACCTCTTGTACCATTGACGTGGAGACTCTTTGAGGCCATAAAGAGATTTCTGAAGCTTGCACACATAGTCCCTTTTACTGTCAATGTAGTACCCTCTTAGTCGCTCCATGTAGATCTCTTCATCCAAGTCCCCGTGTAGAAAAGCCGTTTAAGTGTCAAAGATGTCTAATCCTGGAATTTGACTGAACCCTTTTGCCACCAAACGAGCTTTGTAACACGATGATCTTCAATCCCAGTACCACCCTCCTTTTTGTTGTACATCCACTTGCACTTAATTGCCCGCTTACGAGGCGGCAGCTTCGATAATTTTCATGTGTTATTCTCCAGCAAAGATTGCATTTCTTCTTGTATAGCAACTAACCACATTTCAGAGTTAGAAGAACTTATATCTTGCTGGTAATTTTGCGGATCAGTGCAATTGTCGATTTCCGATGCTGCCGCCGCTAGAGCAAAACCGACAAAGTTGGACTCTTCTATAAATCTTTTCGGCGCTTTTATGTTCCTTTTAGGGCGTGAAACACCATCTGTTTAGAGTTGTGCACTGTGAGCGGATGAAGCTGGAATCCGGACTAGACTAGCCCGGTTGGTTGCCGTATCTGACGTTGTAGTCTATTTCGTCTACTGTACTAGATCAATTCTCCACCTAGATTGGCAGCTGGTCGAAAACTAAGTTCTGATGCAGTATCTTGGTCTACTGAAAACTGATTTGTATCGGACTGAACCTGAGCTGATTCAACGTGTTCTGCACCTCCACCTGCAGCTGAATCGGCATGTTCTGCACCTCCACCTGCAGCTGAAAACTGTTGATATTCGACATGAAAAAGAGCATGTTTTGGTGACATTTTCAGCAGCTGCTCGGTAACTATTTCATTTGATTGTGTTTTCTCCTTTAAACCTTCAACTTGTGAACCTGTCTTCAAAATCCTCATCAAACACAACGTTATAGAGATTAAGATTTTAGAGGTATTCGGGTCCCACAACCTATACCCTTTCACACCGTGAGAGTAACCAAGAAATATACATCTTACTGCCCTTGGGTTAAATTTGCCATCGCTAACATGTGTGTACGCTGGGTATCCAAAAATTTTCAATTCGTTGCAATTAGCAGGCTTACCAGTCCGTAACACTTCAGGTGTCTTCATGTTTAGAGCAGAATGAGGTGAGCGATTTATGATGATACATGTTGCGTTTACTACTTCTACCCAGAAACGTTTCCCAAGATCAGAGTTTGACAACATACGTTTTGCAACATCATTTTGCTGTGTCTCACAATTCCCGTTTCTCGAGAAAAACGATTCAATTACCAGAGCAGAACTCTAAACCATTGTCTGTTCTCAACTTCTTAATCTCCCGTGCTGTTTACTTTTTCCACATACCCTTCCAAGACTTGAAAGCACCAAAAGCATCAGATTTTTGTTTTAAGAAATAAGCCCATATCTTTCTCGCGAAGTCATCTATGAAAGTGACCATGTAACAAGCTCCACTGAGAGATGCTTCGCGAGATGGGCCGCAAACATCGGCATGAATGTAGTCAAGAATTTCCTTAGATGACATGCATGGCATGATTATTGAAAGCGACGCGCTTCTGTTTGCCGAATAGACGGTGATCACAAAACCCTGCCTTAGAAATATAGCATTTCCCAAGCGGACCGACCACGGCTGCTCAACTCAAGTAAACCCCTAATGTGGTCGAGACGCAAGTACCAGAATTTCGTATCATCAATAGTGTCTGCAATTGCTGCATGTCCTTCAACTGTATCGCCTTCAAGTACATACAAAATTGCCTTGTCTTTTATCTTTCAAAACAACCAACTGATCACGCTGGAGTTAAGCAAACAATAAGAAAAACGAACGAAAGACAAATGAACACAATGGATTTACGTGGAAACCCTAGAACAGGGAGAAGAACCACGGGCGACAACCAGATCCGCAATTCACTATATGGAGATGTAATACAGCGAGCAGATCCTTAATTCACTATATGGAGATGTAATACAGCAAGCCTGAACGAGTCTTTTTATAGAAACAAATTTGCAAACGTTATTGCTGCAGTTCCTGAATATGCTTTTGGTGTCAAACTTTGGTTCTGATCTGATGCACTCACTTGATGTGTATCCTGACCTCAGAGTTGATCTAGTATATTGTCGCATATTTTCATGCACAAATCAACATCGACCCTCATGGAAATTGGAGCAGGAGAACAAACCTGTGGGGATAAGGCGAGGTTTATTGACGACATCCTTTGTATACTTGTCGATAAATTGATCTTACAGCCAGATGGCTCAGATTATATTCGGCTTAGCTTGGTTTGCAAAGATTGGCAACGAATAGCGTATGAACCATTGTCCAAATCGCTTCATCGGAAACTACACTGGCTCATTAATACTGGCCGTCACCCTGCTGTTCTCCCATTATTGATGGCTTCGACAAGCGATAACAGCCTACATAAGTGAAGCCTTCTTAGTCTCGCTGTAACGGACCCAATAACAAGAAAATCCAGAGCAGTAGGTGTGGTCGAGATCCCCTACACTAAGAGGTGTTGTGCCTCGTCTGACGGCGGGCTTGCCTTTGCACAGGACCCACTCTCCCGGGAACCATTCATCTTCCTCGGATATGCGAAGTTCCTCAAAACTCTAGTGAATTCAACTAAAATAACTGGGAGTATTACATAGACAAGGTCATACTATCATCGGATCCGAGCACAGAGAGCGACTATGTGATCTTGGCCACTCACACCCTACTTTTCTAGTTAGTGTATATGAAATCTGTCGACCAAACATGGGTCAGAAACAAATTTCACATTAGTTGAGGACTTCATGTATCACCGAGGTAAAGTGTATGTTGTTCTTTTTGAAAAGTTTGAAGATGTGCAATTAGAGAACAAAAAACAACACCACACGAAATTAACGTGGGGAAACCCGACTATCAGAAGAAAAACACCATAAATCACACCATCACAAACTGTGATGAAAAAACATTATGAAAACATCGGATTATAGTGCGTCTTAAATCGTATTAGATCTCAATTCAACCCCTAAAATTTAATTAGAACGTATAATAATGTAAGTATATTTTATAGACCCATAAAATATTAAGATTTAAACAACTAATTCTCACTGACGCAACCCGAGGCATGGCGTGTGCACATCAGGCACAGCCTCCCTGACACGGCCGTGCTTGGTCCAGGGGGAAAACACATTTCTCTCCAAACACGGCCTCCATCTGGCTGTGTCTTCCCAGACACGGGAGACACGGCCGTGGGAGGCCTGAACACATCTTTTCCTTAGCGTTTCGGTGTTCCATGATATTATATCATATTACATATATCGTATTGGATTCGCATAGCGCACATCACATCTGTCGGGGACGTAAATAACCTTAACACTTGCTTGGGAACAAAGTTGTTTGTCTTGATGTTCATAATGCTCAAATCCAAACGACCATCAGTCCTTGGTCGGACTATTGGGTCTATGAAAACTCACATCATGAATTGTATCTTGTTGAAACCAGGGGTGGGTTTATTATTCAAGGTGGCGAGAATTTATATGTTCGATGAAGAACTAAACGACATAGGAACCTTCAAGGGCTGGGGTATAACTACTGAATTTGAAGTGTAACTTGGAATTAAGGAGAATGGAGGATCATTACTATGTACTCGATCCTAGACAGAAACACTTGCCTCCTGCTATTTGGGTTGATGTTGTCCGGTTAAACCTCTGAAACTGGTTTCAACATCGTACAGGATTTATTGATCATGCGTGATTGTTTCTTGATGTATGTATATCCATAATCTGAGACACAGTCAAGGCAGAAGACTTTGCATATTACACTAATGAATTCAGATGTTTTAACTAAAACATGTTAATTTCTTAAATTGTATTATCAATTTTTTCCTGGAGGGATTTCTTAACCCTTTTTTGTTCTGGTTGTTCTTGCCGACTCTGAATCTGTATGTTTCTTTGTATTAGAAATTAATGGTTTAAATCATGAAACAATCACAGGAACTTGCATAAATGGAGATGGCATTCATCTTCTTCTTGCAAAGATCAAACCTGCATTTATCTCCAAAAGAAAAAGAAAAAAAAAAAGATCAAACCTGCATTGCCCCTCGACACATAAGTGCAAGAATCAGGGTTCGAGTTTCAATAAATTTCAAGTTTGTCTCAAGGATTTCTTTTGGTTGAGCCCGGGTTTTGGTTTCAAATTGCAGTAGATTTTACCCTTTAGCTTGATGTTAACGTAATTTGGTTACGGACGATATCTGATATCTGGGCTTGGATAAACAATCTACTGATAGCCTGAGCTGTACTGGAGTCATCGAAGGTTTTGATGATTATAGTGGCTAATCTCAAGCCCAGCAGATAGGTTTGGTTAATGACCGGTATTTGTAAGTCGGTTTCCTATCGATTTGATATCGTGAACCTAATGCTAGAGCGTTCTATATCCCTCACTTTCTTGGTCGTGGATTCTACTGTGTAACTCGATCACAGAATAGATGGAACAGATGTTTAAGGTCGGAGCAGGATTCATTGCATCATTTCTCAAACCGCCGGCTTTTAGCTATTCATCAGGTAACCATAAAAGGCATGTTTTGAGTCCTGGTTCAGTTATCTACTAAACATGTCTTCAAAACCTGGAAGCACGTCGTCTTGATTTAACTGGAGACTCTGCTCTATAGTCTTGAACATCGCTAGATAAATTAGCAGTCTCAGTTCACAAACCCATTGTAATCAACAATGGAATTTTCCAGTATAAGAGCTGCAAACAGTTCGCTGTCCCAGCTAAACAGTACAATGGAAACAACCGAAGTCGGCTCATACACTACAACGTGTAGTCCAGTCGACAATATTACAAAATCAGTTTAGTTCAACACATCTAATCTTCTATACATGTCTCCGGTGGCAACAGACACAGAAGAAAACCAAAAATTGAGAAGTTTTCATCTTCTTCCGTTCTGCCACCCTCCGCGCCATGCAACATCTGAACTTCAAACATATTTCAGGTCACTGAAACAATTCATTAACCTAATCTAACACTTCCAAAGACACATGCTCAAAGCTCATCGTGATCATCATCATCATCATTGCTCTCATCTGCACCGCCACTTGTGGGCCCACCAGATCTTTGATATACTGCGGCGATGATGGGGTTGCAAACAGCCTCAACCTCCTTCAGCTTCTCTTCGTAGTCTTCCTTCTCAGCGGACTGGTTGTCGTCCAACCACTCAAGAGCATCCTTAACGGCTGCCTCTATCTTTTCCTTCTCATCGGACTCGAGCTTGTCAGCCAGTTTGTCCTTGTCGCTGACCTGGTTCTTCATGTTGTAGATATATGTCTCCAGGCTGTTCCTGGCATCGATCCTTTCCTTCACCTTCTTGTCTTCCTCGGCGAACTCTTCAGCCTCTCTGACCATCCGTTCGATCTCTTCCTGGCTGAGTCTTCCCTTGTCGTTGGTGATGGTGATCTTCTCTGACTTTCCTGAGGCTTTGTCTTCTGCCTTAACATTCAGAATACCGTTGGCGTCGACCTCAAAGGTGACCTCGATTTGTGGAGTTCCTCTGTTCAAGAATAAATTCATCGAGGTGAGCTAACCTCATCAAACAAGATAAAGCTGCTAGAGATGAAGGATGAGACTGCAGCAAACCTTGGAGCTGGTGCGATTCCTGTAAGATCAAATTTCCCGAGAAGTCTGCAGTCCTTTGTGAGACTTCTTTCACCTTCGAATACCTATGCAATACCAGTCAGTAGATTCAATTAGCAAACTGGCAAGGCAATAAAAGATGGTCTCATCTGGAATTAGCAAATCCATATTGACTGCCTATGGTTCCACTAGATGAATTTTAGGGAATAACATTCTACATATTTGCAAGGATAAGTTGACATGATCTATGACATATTCAGCCAAATTGGATCCAGAAGTCCACCGACTGCAGATTTCATGCTCACAATGAACACCCTTTTTCTTATGCTCATAAAATCCTATATGCTGCATGAGATCACATCAACTAGGGTGAGAGTATTTACCTGAATAGTGACGGTGGTCTGCTGATCCTGGTAAGTGGTGAAAGTCTGGGACTTCTTGGTCGGGATAACAGTATTCCTAGGAATCAACTTGGTCATAACTCCACCAACGGTTTCAATACCAAGGGTAAGAGGAGCAACGTCCAACAAAAGAATATCTGTATGACATGAAAATCAACAAGGTTAGAGAAAATTTCCAAGATGATTCGGAATCTGCGACATTGAAAAGAATCTGATATCATATATACCTTTGGTCTCGTCACCACCCTCTCCACTCAAGATTCCTCCTTGTACAGCAGCACCATAAGCGACAGCCTCATCAGGGTTGACGCCCTTGTTGGGCTCCTTGCCATTGAAGTAATCCTTGAGAAGCTGTTGAACTTTGGGAATTCTGGTGCTTCCACCAACGAGGACGATTTCATCGATCTGGTTCTTTTCCAATCCAGCGTCCTCCATGGCCTTCTTCACAGGTCCCATGGTCTTCCTGAACAGGTCATTGTTCAGCTCCTCGAATCGTGCCCTGGTGAGTGGTTCAGAGAAGTCAACACCATCGAACAGAGACTCGATTTCCACACGGGCTTGGTGCTGGCTGCTCAGAGCTCTCTTAGCACGTTCACTTTCCCTCCTCAATTTTCCTAGAGCTCTGTTGTCCTTGCTGATGTCCTTTCCATGCTTCTTCTTGATCAACTTGATGAAGTATTCCATAATCCTTTGGTCGAAATCCTCACCTGTGCCAATGTCCGGAACATTTATCAGCAAAAAGGGATGACTTTGAGCAGGGAGAAACTCCACAGCAGAAAACATTGATTAACCTTAATCTACAGATAGATTTCCCAAAACCAAGTAATCCAACGAACACTAGAGGGGAATCACATAGTGTTATGATAATTCTGTATTTGTCTTCTTTTGATGCATTCTGTTTATTTGGTTGTAGGTTTTATATGGCATTATTCTTCACAAGTGGCAAGTGATAGGGGAAAAAACTGCATTGAAGAATTATAACATATGACTTTTTCCTGGTAAAAATAGCGGCCACAGAATGTTACCACCGATCGATCAATGGAGAAAACAATGACTGATTAAAGCATTCTTACCTCCCAAATGACTTTTTTTCCTGGTAAAAATAGTGGCCACAGACCGATCGATCAATGGAGAAAACAATGACTGATTAAAGCATTCTTACCTCCCAAATGGGTATCTCCATTGGTCGCAAGAACCTCAAAAACACCATTGTCGATGGTCAAGACACTGACATCGAACGTCCCACCACCAAGGTCAAACACAAGAATGTTCTTTTCACCACCCTTCTTGTCCAAACCATATGCTATGGCAGCTGCTGTTGGCTCGTTGATAATGCGAGCAACATTCAATCCAGCAATAACGCCAGCATCCTTGGTAGCTTGCCTTTGCGCGTCATTGAAATAAGCTGCATTTTACAATTAAACAATGTTAAAGGAGCTTCAGCCAACTGAACAACAATCATATGTTATTCAGGATAATCATATAACCACTTGTATGTACCTGGGACAGTGACCACAGCATCCTTGATTTTCTTTCCAAGGAAAGCCTCAGCCGTCTCCTTCATTTTTGTAAGGATCATGGCGCTGATCTCCTCGGGACTGAAGATCTTAGTCTCTCCATCCTTGATATCCACCTGAATGTATGGCTTTCCATCCTTGTTCACTATATTGTAAGGAACTAACTTCATATCCCTTTGTACCTCCTTGTCCTCGAATCTGTAAAATATGCGGATTGGCAACATGTAAAACTAAAAAAACACAAGAACGATACAGTATGAGTCAGGTCAAGTGAATTACTTTCTGCCAATGAGACGCTTGACATCGAAGATGGTCCTCTCAGGGTTGACAGCTGCTAGGTTCTTCGCAGCTTCACCAATCAGTCTCTCGCTGTCGGTGAAGGCGACCCATGAGGGTGTGATACGGTTACCTTGATCATTTGCTATAATTTCTACATGTCCGTTCTTGTAAACTCCAACACACGAATATGTTGTTCCAAGATCAATTCCAATTACTGTCCCAAGCTTGGGAGCTTCATCTTTCGCTATGCTCAGTGCAAACAAGGTCCCTGCATTGTAACCGAAAGCCCATCACGCTTCAAGCCAGCGAAACATACGCCTCGCTAAAGACAATACATACATGCTGTTAATCAGCAATTCATCAACGATACAAGATCTTCAACAATTCCAAATTTTATTCTTTCACATTTAGATCTCAGCATAAATCCGAGTAACGACAACTGTTTTACTCAATTAAAAGCGGAGTGATTCAATTCGCTCGATAATGTATTGAACAAATATCAAATCATTCCCTCACAAAACATCAGATTCAAATCCAAATTACGCATCTGAATCTATCAACTACTATCACCGACGTCGACATATAATCATCAGATTCAGATCTAAAGCACACTCGCAACATCATCGTCGACAGAAACAAGAAAACACAAACAACGCCACAAATCAGAATCAACACAACACAAAAGATCCAAAACCATTCCAATCAACACTTCCCACAGTCGATCGACTCGACTCGACCGAATCAAATCACATCGACCGAAACACTCACCAGTGAGAATAATCCCCAAAACGATCATCGATCCGCGCGAACCCCACGCTCCGGCCATCTTCAAATCCCCTCTCCTACTCGTTTCGTTTCCTTTGCTTTCGATTTCGCTCTTTCCTGTTTCCTCTGCGTTTATAAACCCAAACTGAGGAAACAAAAACAGAAGGGGGAGGGGGGGGAGATCAACGTGTCATAAGTGATAACGTGGACCAATGAGAAGACGAGATTGGTTAATGTGCCAATCAAATGGTTTTGCTTTCGTCTGGGAAGAGAGGAGCGTCATGGAAGGTGATGAGAACCAATGAGGACTTGACAGCTGGTGGAGTGGCCAATGAGATTGTTGGGGTTCGGTGGGATGATCTCGGCCGTTGAATTTTATGTGATCGCAGTTTGGGGTGAGGATTAGAAGGCTGGCTCAGGCCCATTGGAGAACCAAGTTAGACTTGTTCGGCCCATATAAGCTGCTGAGATCTGCGGCCCAGTGCTTCACATCATATACAAATATTGTTCCCACTCGTCTAATTTAATTATAAAAATTTAACTGTACATCTTAATCGAGATAAAATTTAATTTATATCATGGATAGTAAAATTTCACTTTTCAAAAATTATGATGAAGCTCTAATAATAATTAAAAAAATATATATTTCGATCTTTTACGCATTATCCCCAATTTGAAAAATAGGTACATGCTTCAAAGTTTTCTGTTAAAAAAATATATAGTAGGTGATTATGTACGAAAAGTCAAGTTTTTTTTCAAAATTCAAGGGTAAAGTGCCCGTTCATGGGGTAAATTGCAACCCAGTAATAATTAAGAGGGTTAAATTTATTCGAAGTGAGACGGCATAGGAAACTGTTAAATTCTAAAAAAAAAGTCAAGTATTATAATTAAATTGGGATGGAGAAGCAATATTTTCTATTTTATTTTTATTGGCTCGGAAAGATTTGTTAATCGGAAAAATGAAGCTCTTGCAGAAGTATATTGTTTCAAGTATTTCGACAAGTATATTGTTATATTAGCATAATATTGCTGACATGTTGTTGAGACAATTTTCGTCTTTTTAAATTTTAAAGATTTTGATAAAAAAAAAATACTCCCACCTTAAAAAAGATAAAACGGTACCCTACTTCAAGACGTTTGTTCTTGGCCCTTATCAATGGTTATAGTTATAATTCACAGCTTGAAGATATTTTTATAAAAAATGATATTTGACGGTTTCTTATGTTTATGTAAAAAAATTAACTCCATGTCATTGTATTTATTTTAAGACAGAAGAAAAATCTTTTAAAATTTCTGAATTTAATGTTGGCTGCCACGGGACATTGCTTAGTTTTTAATTTTATTTTTGTACCAGAAATGTAGGGATTGTTTTGTTAAGATCTTATTCAGTATACAAAAGGAATAAATTAAATTGAATGAATTTTGCGCTAGGACTTTATCCGACCCTGTCGAATTTAAGAGGATCAAGGTCGACCCAATCCTTTGGACAAGGCAAGGACAAGAGCCCAAGTCTTATATAAAAATGCCCTACGGTCAATCCCACCCTTTGGACAGGACTTTTAGGATCTTTTGACGGAGCCCTCGAGCCCAACCCTTTAAGGTCCTATAAAAGCCCTTTTAGTATACATTTATAATGACAATAGTATATTTCAATTAAATCGTCATCGATTACCGTAAAAAATCGTGACTATTTTATATTTTTATTGACATTTTACATACTTTTTATAAAAAAACGATTTCAATTTATCAAATATCATTATAGGTTAATAATAAATATAATAAAATATACATTTTTATATTATAATTATCGAAGAATAGCCAGCATGGATAGACCCTTTCGATAAGGGTTGGGGTTAGAGTTGGACCCTAATCCTATGGAAGAAAGCCCTTTGAAGTCCGACCCTTCGAAATCTTAAGTACAGGATTTGGAAGCCTAAGGCTAGGCTGGCCCAAGCCAAGCTCATCAGTTTGGCATCACTAGGTTGCACTAAATTCAAATTGGAAAATTGGAAAGCTATAGTTGCATGGAAATAGAAAAAGATGAACGCTATGTTGGTGGTTGTAATGAAGATTGTATCCTTAGCCAAATCCTTTTTTCTTTCATGCTTTTGAATTGGATACTACCGTAGTGTTTTCTTCATCATGCAAATTATGGATTCTTATACAACGACTATATACACATAGCGTCATGCATATAAAGATTGCGTCATGCATTCGACTTATACGATTAAAGTTCGTTGTACAAATCCTGATTTATTTTTGAAATAATTAGGATAATATGTGTATTTATTTTATCAAAATTATTATGGAGAACGTAGATCTGTAATTTTAAAGATTATATTTATGTATGAGAAAATATTTTATGTTGCATGTCACTCATAAAATAGGTGTGAGAAGAAAGATTTAACGGTGATAATGATGTTTTGATGTCGTTAATGGTAGCTCGGATGGCGCATCGGCTAGTAAAATGACGTATTGATAGTGGTTGAGCATATGTTCGGTCAAACGTATTGTATGGTTTCAACGAAAATTTTCGACAATGTCCGACGGTAGTTGACGGTGACTGACGGTGACGGGTGATGGTTGGTATGGGATATAATTTGAATGCAAATATAATTATGATTCGACCTTTGACGATGGTGTATTTAGTTTTTCTGGTGGTATCTTTGCATAAGTCTACTTGATGAGAATTTTCCATAGAAAGAAAACTTCACAATAAAATCCGAATTTCTTATTAAATTATCCCTTCTTTCTTTTTCTCTTGATGCATGCGATTCCTTATGTTTTTAGATTTATTTTTTTTTTTCATTAAAATGTGAGACATATGGAGCATGGCAATATCACTAACATTGCATCATGCAACTCTCGCTCTTCGGTTAGATGCGAGTCGGAAGACCCATTGAATCGTTTGAGGTTGAATTCGTGAATCAGACCCGACTTGAGCTCAAGCCCATGTACGAACCGAACTCGATTCAATATTTGGGCTCTGAAACGCGACGAGCAAAAAGAGGTTTTTTATGATATTAATTTATATGCTAAATATTTTAGTGATGTAGATCTATGTTATTCATATATATTCAATTACTCTTATTTGTAAGAACAATAGTGTTGTATTTTTGCATCTATAAATTGAATTATCTTATTTGCCGTCGTCGACCTTCGTCATTGACCTTCGTCAACAGCGGTCGCCACATCGCTATTGACTAGTTCTTACCCTCGCTCACATTTCCACCAACCCTCCCCCATTATTCTCCATCTTTGGAAACAAACCAGCTCTCATGTGTAAACAATCGGATCTCCTGTGGGATTTTTTTATTTTTTTTGGTAAACTTTGGAAACCAATCTTTGGGAGGGCGAAGAAGCACCGAACCAGATCCAAGAGCCAGAGCTCCTCTTTGTCGTCGGATTTGTGCAGTGATGTATTCAAGTTGGGCAACGATGTATTTCATTTGGTTGTATTAGTTGGGCAACTATTTGCGCCGATAGAATTTTGGGACATATTATTTGTTTCAAATGGATTCCGACATATGTATTATTATTTCTGATAGGGTTCCGGGCTTACTAGTAACTCAAGTCGAATTCCGATGGACGTACTATTTGCTCCGGTCGAGTTCCGGGACGTACTATTTGTGTCGATCGGATTCTGGACGATATTTCGACGAATATATTAGTTGCTTTGGTTGGATTCCGATGAACGCATTAATTGTTCTGATAGGTTTTCTGGACGTATTGGTTGCTTTGGTTATATTCTGACAGACATATTTGTTGTCTCGGTCGGGTTCCAAGATGTACTATCTTTTTTGAAGAAACATATTTTGGGAATTTTATGAAAATTTATGAAAGTGGTTATCTTCTATAATAAAAATTCTCAAGCAATATTTTTGGAGAATTATACAAAAAATTATCAATTAAATCGAATCGAATCTTTATAGACTCGCCCGTTTGGTTTGACTCACACTTAACGAGCTGTTCGTAATTCCACGAACACTCATGTGGGTCGAGCTAGACGCCCATTTTTTCTCACGAGTCTGAATTCGACTAAAATCTGATTTCAAATTAAGAGTAACCGTTCTGAATTTGTGAATTCCTGATCCGACTGGATTCGTGAATACCTTGAGCTAGCTATGAGGACATCGATACAAATTCATGTAGAAGTATTTTTTTTCCCCTTGTTTAGGTCAATATTCTAGCCTTGCTTGAAATTACAATCCCATTTTTTCCCCAGTTTAGGTCAATATCTAGCCTTGCTGAATTTGAAATTAAAATCCCAGCATTCGGTTAAAAAAGATAAAAAAAAATACTCGTAAGGATCCAAATCCACAACTACCAATAAAACGTCGGCATCTCGATCCACTCGCTCCCCCTCAACTCCTCTCTCTTTCTCTCTCATCACTTTTGTTTCGCTCTACTCAATTTCTCTCTCTTAGGGTCTCCACAACAAGACGCAGCGCCGCCTCCACCCCTGTTCTTCTCCCTCTCTCGATCCGCCTCGATTTTCTCCATCTCAGGTGAGCGAGTCTCTGATTCAGATGTTTTTTTTCATTGTTTTCGATCGAATATCGGTTCGATTTGACTCGAATCGGAGCATTAATAGAACTCATCGGACTTCATTAACTGCTGTATCTAGTTCGAAATCGAAGTCGTTGATGGTTGTTGGAGTCGATCTGGTTTTGGATTCGAGTATCGGTTACTGTTGCTTTTTGATTTCGAGATCTGTAGATCGATTTTTCTTTGTTAAATAATTGGATTTGGGGATTAGATTTCAGTGGATAAGAGTTGATTTTGGGGTGTTTCGATTGTTAAATGAGTGGTGGTGGTTTGAGTTTGAATGAGACGTTTCGATTTTGAGGGGAGTTGTCGGAGGTTTCGAGTACAGGATGAGTAGATCTGCCTGAATTGGTGCGTGAGTGTATTGATGTTTGGGGTTTGTTGAATACTTCTTTGAAAGGGAGGTGTTTGCGGTGATCGGCGTTTCTCGAGTTGTCATGAGATGATGTTCCCTTTTATTTTTGATTGCTTAGTCATTTTGGGGTTTCGTTTTATAGTTTGTTGCATGCCTCGTAACTTTTTGTGATCTGTGATATCAGAAAATCTAGTTCTACGTTTATTGTTTCAAGAATTTGTGTGGACTTCTCGCATGTAATTGGAATGCTAGGGAGATCACTGTTCCGGGCAACTTTTTCTGTAATTTGGTGTTTGAACTAAGTCGAAGGCTTTTTGCACTGAAGTTGAACATCTTCCCTATAGAAGTGATGAAATTCGGTGTCTTTTTAATACTGTAGTTTCCTAGGTGCTCATGATTGGTACAGTTTAGTTATGCTAGTTTTGCTCTTTTCATGCATAGTACTGTTATTGGTAACTGAGTTTGAGGTTTAACTGTTTTCTCTGGATTGATACATGCAGATATAGTATGGCCATGGAAATCACCCAAGTCCTTCTGAATGCACAGGTGGTTGATGGGACTGTGCGGAAGCATGCTGAAGAATCTCTGGAACAATTTTGGGAACAGAACTTCCCTAGTTATGTTTTCTCCCTTGCTGGGGAGCTGGTGAACGAGGAGAAGCCTGTGGAGAGCCGAAAGTTGGCTGGCGTGTTACTTAAAAATGCACTGGATGCCAAGGAGCAACACAGAAAATTTGAGTACGTGAAGCGATGGTTGTCGCTGGATGTTGGTGTCAAGAACCAGGTCAAGACTTTCTTATTGCAGACATTGTCCTCACCGGTCCAAGATGCCCGTTCAACTGCATCACAAGTTATTGCAAAGGTTGCTGGCATCGAGTTACCTCAGAAACAGTGGCCAGAGCTGATTATGTCACTGTTGTCAAACATTCACCTTGTTCCACCCCATGCCAAGCAGGCAACCTTGGAAACTCTCGGGTATATTTGTGAGGAGGTTTCTCCTGATGTTGTACATCAGGATCAAGTGAACAAGATCCTGACAGCAGTTGTTCAAGGCATGAATGCATTGGAAGCTAACAATAATGTGAGGCTTGCTGCTACCCGTGCTTTGTACAATGCTCTGGGATTTGCTCATGCTAATTTTAACAATGACATGGAGCGAGATTACATAATGAGAGTTGTCTGTGAGGCAACTTTGTCCGCTGATGTGAAAATACGACAGGCAGCTTTTGAATGCTTGGTTGCGATTTCCTCTACGTATTATGAGAAACTGTCTCCTTACATCAAGGATATCTTTAGCATTACTGCGAAGGCTGTGAAAGAAGATCAGGAACCTGTTGCTCTTCAAGCAATGGAGTTCTGGAGCTCCATATGTGATGAGGAGATTGATATACTTGAAGAATACGGTGGTGAGTTTAGTGGTGACTCTGAGGTCCCTTGCTTTTATTTCATCAAACAGGCTCTGCCTGCTCTTGTTCCGATGTTGCTGGAGACATTGCTGAAGCAAGAGGAAGGTCAAGATCAGGATGAAGGGGCTTGGAATATAGCCATGGCAGGAGGAACTTGCCTAGGTCTTGTGGCACGAACAGTTGGGGATGACATAGTGCCGCTTGTGATGCCTTTCATTCAAGAGAACATCCAGCAACCTGATTGGAGGAAAAGAGAGGCTGCTACCTATGCCTTTGGTTCTATATTGGAGGGTCCTTCTCCTGACAAATTAGCACCAATTGTTAATATTGGGCTGAACTTCATGCTCAATGCACTGATGACGGATCCGAACAGTCATGTTAAGGATACAACTGCGTGGACTCTTGGACGTATTTTTGAATTCCTTCATGGGTCAGCTATGGAATCACCTATCATCACCCAGGGTAACAGCCAACAGATTGTCACTGTTTTGCTGCACAGCATGAAAGATGCTCCAAATGTGGCTGAGAAAGCTTGTGGTGCCCTCTATTTCCTAGCCCAAGGCTACGAGGACTCTGGCTCATCTTCACCTTTGACTCCTTACTTTCAAGAAATTGTTCAATCTCTTATCAATGTTACCCACAGGGAGGATGCAAGTGAATCACGTCTACGAACAGCAGCATATGAAACTTTGAATGAAGTAGTGAGGTGTTCAACAGATGAGACTGCTGCACTGGTTGCACAGCTTATTCCTGTCATTATGACAGAGCTTCACAAAACCATGGATCCTCAAACACCATCATTTGATGGAGGGGAGAAACAATCTGAATTGCAAGGTCTTCTGTGTGGGTGCTTGCAGGTGATTATTCAGAAGCTGAGCTCAGAGTCGACCAAGTATGTTGTCTTGCAGTATGCTGATCAAATCATGGGACTCTTTCTGAGGGTATTTGCTTGTAGAAGTGCCACAGTTCATGAGGAAGCTATGCTGGCTATTGGAGCCCTTGCCTATGCCACCGGGCCTGATTTCGTGAAGTACATGAATGACTTTTACAAGTATTTGGAAATGGGTCTTCAAAATTATGAGGAATACCAAGTTTGCGCTGTTACTGTTGGAGTTGTGGGGGATGTATGCAGGGCATTGGAGGACAAGATTTTACCTTATTGTGATGGGATCATGACCCAGCTTCTTAAGGACTTGTCTAGCGATCAGCTTCACCGGTCAGTGAAGCCGCCCATCTTTTCATGCTTTGGAGATATAGCGCTGGCAATTGGAGATAATTTTGATAAATACTTCACATATGCCATGCCGATGCTCCAGAGTGCAGCTGAGCTATCCTCACGTACATCAGCCACTGATGATGAGATTTTGGAGTACACCAATCTCTTACGGAATGGGATTTTGGAGGCATATTCTGGGATTCTTCAGGGGTTCAAGAGTTCTCCCAAGACTCAGTTACTTATTCCCTATTCGTCGCATATCCTTCAGTTCATTGATAGCATCTACTTGGAGAAAGACATGTAAGTTCTTGGAAATTCATTGTTTGTCCTTGACATTGGTATCACTTGAATAATCTCTAAAAGAAGTTTTCCTTGATCTATCGTAGGGATGATGCTGTGATGAAAACTGCCATTGGTGTTCTGGGAGATCTGGCAGACACACTGGGAAATAACGCAAGCACATTAATACAGCAATCTCTCTCTAGCAGAGATTTTCTGAATGAGTGCTTGTCTTCTACAGATCCTTTGATCAAAGAATCAGCAGAGTGGGCCAGGTTGACCATCGGCCGTGTTATCGCTGCTTGAGGATGAGTGTTGCATGGTACATTCTTGCATCTTAGAAGTCCCTGCATGCGTGAGTCTGTCGAGTTGAGTCTTGGGTCTGGGATTGCATTCAGCGTGTCAGGTCATGCCCAGTCAGGCAACAACTGAAGCTATCGGCCTTCAGGTCGTCTCTAACTCTTGCATCAGCACCATCAGTCAGGTCGTCTCTAACTTGTGGTCAGCGGTTATGGTGCTGGAAGAATTGGGAGAGGCAGCTGCTCCTTGGGTGCCTGGTCTGTGCCTCTGTGGTTTGGTTGACAAACCATGCCCCCGTCAGGAAGCTCAGACATATTGGCCTGGTCTTGCCTGGTCTCTCTCTGATGGTACAAGCCTGGAACAGCGAGGGCATGGAGTTGGAGATGCAGATGACTATCCCGTTCCCCTACCCCTCCACCCCCACCCCCCCTAAACCAACAAACAAGAAGAGAAATTTAGTTATTTAGTTTTCGTTCCAGTCCTGCATTCGGTCAGGGTCGGTCTGTCAGTCCGGGTTCGTAGTCGGGTCTCCTTTTTGTATACTCATTATGGGGTCCTTGAGATCGCCGCATACAGCATTACAATCTGCATTTGGTCCCTTTCTTTTTCGGAATTACTGTCAGAGGCATTCATTCGAATTACATGCTTTCTATAATTATATTATATGATATGATGCATTCATGAAAGCATGTATGCTGCTTGGGTTTTGAAGTAGAGGGATGTGGGAGTACAGGTTTTGTCTGGGTTTTATTTTGCCCTCCTGATTTTGTAATTACGATTTCATGTAATCGTACTTTTCAGTATCTATGATGTTTGGAGGATCTTCGGAATTATATTTATTCTTAGTTTCTCTGATGGTATTTTGTGCTTGCTCTTCAGAATTGTCTCGCATCATCGCTCAGCTTTGGTTTCCATACTCTGGAGGTCGATATTTTGACTGATCGGAACCTTCTGTTCGCTGCTATTCCAATGAGGTAGAATTTCTGTGATTGTGATACCGTTGCAGTTGTCTGTGTAGAACTCGTAGACAGTTTTATGTTCTTCTGACGACATGATGGCAAAAGGGTGAGATGGTTGTCTGTGATTTTCTCATGTGTTGCATGTCGTTGGACATAGCTTAGCTGGGTTTGTTTTGGTTGCTGCGTGCAGTCTAACTGTAGTAGTTATTT
>LIEC01000154.1:0-18053 GCA_001925005.1 Drosera capensis
GACAGAAAATATGGGGGGATGTGAAAGAGAAAGAAAGGCATTGATGTTGCCCCTCTCATTTTGATTCAGGTTGACTCGTAGTATTCCCATCGTAGTAGGTTGGGCAATGAAATCTAGCCAAAATGACCAAACTAGCCATATTTGACGATGTTGGTTGAGAGATATCGTTTTATAATTTATCGATATGCAATATGAATGATGAAAAAAAATCACATATTATAATTGAGTTGTTTATTTATTGTTGTTAGGATTGGAGAGGTGATAAAAAATGTATTTGATGATTGTTATATATGACATATAATTCAACAATAGTTAAAATTTATATGGAAAAAACATTATCATTGACAATATCAACTTATTTGTTTATTTCATTGGCCTTGTTTTTAAGCATTGTAATTTGTCTCAAAACATCTAAATCCTGACCATTAAAAAAAATCAAAGCAATAAGCTGGCATAATCTCATCACATAGAAAATCTTGAGAAAAAAATTGAAATGATAGGGGTTCGAAGCGCAATGATAGGGGTATTTTAGTAAAATGAGGATTAGAACCTTGAAAATATCTTGGTGGTTGCCATAGGGAGGTCCGTTGTCCAAAATGCGATTGGCACATGGCAAGAATTGTCACCTCAGAGTCCATTTCGTAGTGGGTAGGTTGGGCCCGAGCCGACTTCTGGGCCCACTACTATTTGGACTAAGGCCCTGAAGTACACATCCGGCCCGGCCCACACATGGCCTGTCAATATCGGTCCATTGGACGGACGGGAGTTGTTATTCTTGATCAAACAAGCCCAATGAAGTTGAAATGACTCCGCGGGGATTGAAATACGTTTTTTCTTTTGATGAAGCTCCCTGATCCCATATGGGGTTTTATACATGTGTTGTCGAATGTTATTCGTTGGATAAGGTTTCCCAAAGAAATATTGCATTTTATGTTAGATCAAATAAAAGTCATTTATTTTTTGAGATCTATATTATATATTAAGCGAAAATATAATAGGTTATATCTTTTTTACATATTTTAGATATAATTATTATTTTTACAGAAAATTTCCTAAAATTACAGTTTTGGAAAATTAATTTCAAAAATCTACCTATGGGATTTTAATTCACAAAACATACAATTTGACACTCATCTACTTCTCTATTCTGTCTCTCTTCATTGTCACAAATCATTGTCTCTCGCAATCGCTTCCTCATAGGAAACCATCGATCTCATCTTCCCACCACCATCGTCTAGCCCTTCTTCGCCACCTCGTTCCTCCTCCCTCGTTCTCAGATTCCATTGTTTTGTGTGTGTGTGATGAGATTCGATCGATGATGGATGAGATGATGATATAATGAGAGGCGATTTATATGATTGGAGATGACGAGGAGGCGGAGAAGGAGATGAGGAGGTCGATTTCGAATATGAGTATCATTAAGAGTTGATTTCACGATAGAGAAGGTCGAGTAAGTCGAGAGTTGGTTCTGATCTGTCACGACATTTAATTCGTGATTGTATTATGGTTGTCTGTAATATGTTTTGCCATCAAAATAAAAGATGTGATCTCTATTTTGTGGTTTCGATCTATTTTATTTGTCTAAAAAACCACAGAGCATCTAAAAAAACCACAGAGCGTCTGAATAAAAACATAAAGCGCTTGAAAAAAAAAACAGAGTCTCTGTTGAAAAAACAAAACAATGGTGGTGGAATTTTGGCCGGATAAGGGTTGGGGTGGAGATAAGAACAAGTTTAGAGATTTAAATGAGATGTTTGAATTGTATGTTTTTAGAATTTAGATTTTTGTGTATCTTTTTGATAATTTTTCCAAATTTTTATATGTTTAGGTAAAAATCCTTTATTTTTATAAAGTGAATCACATTTATTTTTAATGGAGCAAAAAAATAATTTTATAGTAGTAAAATAAATAAGGAATTGATAATGTCAATCTCTAAGATGATTCCAAAAATATTATGAGAGTGTTTCTATGTATCAAATTTGGTCTGGAAAATATCATTTCCTAATAAATATCATATAAAGTTGGGGAAAAAGATATTTTTAATATATCTTATATGATACATATATTTCAACACAATTTTTAAATCTCAATGTTAGCCCTCAATTTTTATCTTCTCCACAAATGCCAAATCGAATTATATCTGTCCAGTGCATAAGGTTCACAAAATACTACTATAATCTATGCATGCTATACCTTAATATGTAGTCCTTGTTCATTTATCTATAATTATCATATCAACTTCGAAAAAAAAAATATCATAAAAAAATCACTTCATGTTCGGTCCTTCTGCATATGTCCATATCAAACTTCACCAAATGGCCCAACAGAATAACCCAATCTCCCAATGGCCCAATCGCCTCCTCAAAAATATAAAATTGAATAAAGAAATTAATTTTCACCAAGGAAAGTAATTATTGCAATCAAAATGAATTGGCGGGAAATGGGCTCTCTCCCCCCATATTTTTCCCGCTGAACTCCCTCACATCCAAAACCCACCTCGCCACTTTCCCCCAATCCCACTCACTCGCATGCCATCAACCGCCGCCGATCACTCTCAACGATGCCGGCGATCCCCACTCGCTCGACCTCCGCCACCGCCAATGAATCAGCGAAATCCGATCGGATCCGATCGGATCCAGTCACAACTCCGCAGAAGCGAAAACTGAGATCCAACTCAGAATCATCGACGCCGTCAGCGTCGGCGGCAGAGGATGGTGCGATCTGTCTCCCGTCGACGCCTAATTGGAAGTCGCCTCGCCGGTGTGAAAGTCCAAGTAGTCCGAGATCTCCTTCTCCCAATGTGAGTAGCTATTTGCTCTGGATATGTTGATATTGGATTGAGATGATGGTTGTTTGCTCAGATCTCAATGTGATTGATAGGGAAATGAACGGAGAAGTGGAGATGAGGTTGCGAGGAAGTGTCGTTCTCCGGTGAAGAGGTCATCGGAGGCATTGTTTGGGAAATCAAAGTGGAATCCGAATGGTATACGATGAATAAGCTTCTTCTATGTCTATATTTTGTTTTTTTGTTTTTTTAGGATTGGTTTGTTGTTGATTTTTGGGGGATATGATAGATTTGGAGCAAATGAGGGCTGTGAAGGAGGCATTGCATGTATCAACGGCACCGTCTAGTGCTGTGTGTAGAGAAGAAGAGTATTCTAGGGTTTTAGAGTTTTGCAAGTTGTGCGTTGAGCAGGAGAAGTCTGGGAGTTTGTATGTGTGTGGGTGTCCGGGGACCGGAAAGACAATGATCATGGAGAAAGTGAAGGCGTCATTGGCTGAATGGTCGAAGGAGGTGAGATGATTTGCTTACTAACATTGCTTTTGTTGAAAGGGTTACAACTTTAGGTCGCTGAACCATCGGGTAATAGACCAAACAAGGACTGATATTTGATATAGAAGATTAAATTAAAAGCTATTATCTGAACCATTTTACAGTTCATATCAGCATGTGTTACATGGTCTAGAATATATTGCCTTATCAACCTCATAAGCTGGTTCTACTGATAATCATTTGGTTTGAGGTTCTACTTTTGGTATCAGATGGGATCTCCTCCAGTCATGAAAACATATCCTTAGAATGCGAACTGAGTTTAGGTGTTGTTCATTTGCCTCATCATTCTGCTGAGGAATTCGATATTTGGTACCTTATCATAAGTTTTACTTCATCATGTGAAACTTCAATTTCCTCTTGATTTGCTTGGCATATACCTTAAGTCTGTTGGACGACATTGCATATACGTTGGCAGGAAAAGTAGACTTTCAAACCTTTATTATCTATATTTGTGTTATGCCGAACTTTCTACTTGCCACAGATGTATATCTTTACGTGATCAATTGGTCTCTTTTGCGGTGCTTACATTTGGATATCTCTTATTCACTTGATCAGGCAGGTTTTCAACAGCCAGATGTCCTGTATATGAATTGTACTTCTCTCAGAAACCCCACAGAAGTTTTCAGCAAGGTAATAAAGTAGAATAGTGACCTATTGGTCGATGACATACATGTACTTAAACACCATGCACCATTGCAGATACTTAAAAGGGTTCAACCCGAAAAGAAAATCAAAGCGCTCACTGAAGCCTTAAAGATCATCCACAATTTGTATTCCATGGATGGGCACTCATCTTCCAAGAGATTGTTGTAAGTTTGATATTTTTTGTTCTGATGTCATTGCACTCTATAGGACTACATATATGCTTGTAGGCTGAGCAGTTAATTCCATATAATTTGTAAGGAAAACAGATTTACATTCTCACTTTCAGTTGATCAATAAAATGTTTATGTTGCTGCTCAACCGTCTTACTAGGTTATTAATTGTTGATGAACTCGATTATCTCATCACAAAAGATCGTACTGTGCTCCATGAGCTATTTATGCTCACAACTCTACCATCCTCCAGGTGTATTTTAATAGGTAAGAGCTGCTTTGCATTGCATTTTTGCTATTCTGTTGGTCAAACAAAAAAATTTCTCATATATTGCCAGATTTTTCAGGAATCGCGAATGCAATAGATCTGGCTAACCGCTTTCTCCCAAGACTTGAGTCATTGAACTGTGAGCTAATCACTTTAATATGAGACATTCATGTATTGAACTTATATATTTCTGGTTTAACTTCTGTAATATGTACTTATTTTTTCTCCTTAACATATGTGCATCCCTGTGGAACCTCTGAATCATCAATGTTGTGCTGCCTAACTCGCCTGTTGCAATATTCTGATAAAGTGACTAAATGTATGGAACATTTTTCATTGAGTTCTTAGTGCTGGTGCATGGATCCAAGATATCCACGTATTCTTTCCCTGTTAAATGACTGTAGAGAACCCTGCAATTCATTCTTGATGTTTACTCTATCTCTATCTACTTATATTTTTAATTGTCAAAACTAACGTCTTACCTTAACAGGCAAGCCAATGGTATTGACGTTTCGAGCATACTCTAAAGATCAGATCTTGAAGGTCCTTCAAGATAGACTCATGGTAAATATTGGTTATACGCTGACTGGCTATAACATCGGTAACATTTGGTGCACTCCCTAGACAGGCTGTTCCCGAAGCTGGTCCACTATATTCATTCCCACAATTTAGAAAGGCTGTAAAGAGACATGTTTGTGGAGAGTTGTGATCCAGTAAATCACACAAATACATGCTTATTTTTCCAAAACATATTTTCTCTGTTCGTTCTCCTTTTTTATGAGCATACCATATCGTTGCAGGTTTTCAATCACACAGTCTTTCAACCACAGGCACTGGAACTGTGTGCAAGAGTGAGTAATGGTTTTTGATTTTTTTCCCTTTCATTTCTGCTGTGGACCATCATCAGTTCCGTGTCATATTTGTGGACTACAAGCAAGACAAATGCAAAGTAGACTGCGAAGAGTTTTCCCTGTCCTTGGAGGAGGGAAAACCCTGATAAGAATGCACTAGAAGGCAAAATACTGATTCCATAATATACCTTAATGAAGTTGAAAGCGGAACCATAGTGTTTATCTTCTGAGCAATATGTTTCTCACTGTTCCAAAATTTAAGAGATTTACGTCTCTTTGCACAGAAAGTTGCTGCTGCATCTGGGGATATGAGAAAAGCTCTTAGTGTCTGCAGGTATGCCATAATGTTTGTAGGAGTATCTAATTTGATATTTCATACTGTACACAATATCACATTTCTCTTACATGCTTGGATCTGAAACTGGAAACTTGAAAATTTAAAAGTTTACTCAGTGATATAACAAATCCCATGCTTAAGATTATTCTCATGCTTTCACTTCGGAGATTTTAAGGGAACTGAAACAATTTCAGAAAAGCAGATACAAGGGGTCTTTTGCACAGACCACGGAAAGCTTCCTAATAGGTTACCAATGATAATTAGCTGTAGTGAATCCGTATGTCCTGATCTTGTCATCTTGCGCCTCAGGAGTGCCATTGAGATGCTAGAAGCAGAGGCAAAACAGAATCCAACCAGCCAATGCCTCTTTGCTGAAGATGGCACCATAGAGCGGGATGTTTCAGTTTCTTGCTGTTCAAAACAAGCTAACATGGTTTGAGTTCATTCCACCTTTTTTTTCATTCAACACCTCATTCATTGGTCTTTGACATACTATCAGCAGTTTTCACCGTCCGCTGAATAGTTATGGAGTTTACTTCTTAACTATGGGCAGCTGCATCTTGCCCTTTCTTCTACCGATTTTTCTGCTATGATATAGCAGCATACCGTTGTCTCCATTGAACTAGATTGTTTTGGCTCATGAGAATACCAAACAGTGGAATTTCGACTTCTTTACAATGTTTTCGGTGCAATCTGCAATTCCACATCTAATGTTCTAGCTTCAATGTTTGCATGTTTGTGTGTTTTATGAGTAAATGGAAAAAGCCATTGGCATAGGTTGTCAGTAATGAATTTAGACTTCCTCACCAACATGACTGCGTCCTTTAAAGAACTCCTTGATTCCATTCTAACAATTGTAGTCTTGGCTGATATTATCTTTCAGGTTCAAGTCGACCATATGGCTCTTGCTCTGTCAAAGACATTTAAATCCCCAATAGTCGAGACTGTACAATCTCTCCCGCTGCATCAGCAGGTAATTTGTGTTCCATGATCTTTGTGAGGAAATACTTGGATGATTATTACTAGAACAATTTCAGGTGGTCAAGGCTGGCTAAATCTGTTTACAGGATGAGTTTCCAGACTGTTTTCAGTATGCACATGATGTTAACACTAGTGAAATTCTGTAACTCCAGGATTCAACCTGCAATTTCAGTAGTTAATAACTTAATATCTTTATCTTACTTAAGAATATTTGTTAATATGAACTTTTTCCAAGTTCTGGTAGACTGGTACACAGCCCTTTAAGAATATCTCCTACTCTCTTGGAAGTTGGACATGTTTGTTATACAAGGGTTTCTGTTCTTTTCCTAGGGAATAACACCCTTTGATATTTCTTCTCACAGATTTTTCTGTGCTCTGCGATCAAGCTTTTTCGTGGGAACAAAAAGTTGGCTACCGCAAAAGAGGTACATATCACAGCCCCTTTCCACCCAAATCGTGGAAGTACCATTGAATCGATTGTTTGCTAAGGTTATCGACTTGTCCTGTGGAATGAAGCTGAACAAATGTTACATGGATTTGTGCAACTCAATGCAAATCAAGGTGGTTGGGTTCTCAGAGCTATCAAGTATTTGTCGGGTGTTAGGCGACCAGGTATCTACTATCCTAATCTGTCATTGTTGTTGAGCTTTTATCTGAAATCTTTCCTAAGCATTGAGAGGGGAGAGTGGGAGCGAAATGTCACTCAATTGCTCGAATGACTTGAACTCGCAGGGGCTTCTCAAGGTTGGTCCATCGCATAGAATTGATAGAGTAGGCTTGAAAGTAGATGCAGCAGACATCAGTTTCGCCCTACAGGTTTAGTTTGATACCAAAAACAGACTATTTTAGCATCCTCCTCAAGATTAACATAATATTAACTTAATTTTTGTGCCCTGCTTTCATGAACCAGGGAGTTCGTTTTTTCAGGAAATGTCTTTCATGATCAATTTTGAACTCTTATATTCTGAGCTTATGGTTCATTGATTAGCGGCTTTGGTTGCAGAATATATAAAAGGTATGATCACTTGAACTTTTTCCCTCATTTCATTCTAGGAATTGTGACAATGAGTTTTCTCTTTTTGTATTACGTTGTCTACGTTGATCAACCATCTTGTGCTTGTCAATGCAGGTATCCGATCCTCACCTAGCCGAACAGTTTTGAAGCATATCTTGCATTCTTTACAAATAAAGGATGGCTTAGCTAAAGGTCCCAAAGCATCTGTTCTGTCGGAATCATTGAGACGCATGGATAAAGCTCCCATGTTTCATGTTATTATACGTGTTTGTATTTTGGTTGGCGAAGAAGATAATATCGTGATACGTGTATTACAGTTTACGGCTAGGCTAGTTCAGTTGATGTAACCCAAATAGCGATGTAAGTGGAGAGTTCTATTTGGAAAAAAAACTGGTTGGAAGAAAATTTTTCACAACAGATAAGTGAATTTGTTTCTGCCGATTAACAATGGTGAAAGAGTTTTGTTATTGAACCATTTCAACGTTGTAACTGAGTATTTCTGCACTTAAATTCTAACCAGTGCTTTGATAACGACAGCGGGGATAGCTCAGTTGGGAGAGCGTCAGACTGAAGATTTGAAGGTCCATCCACGCTCACCGCATTAATATATTTTGTTTTATTTATTATCTGATTATTTTTTGTTTTTGAGTTATTTTCCCTGATCATCAATTTATTCTTAAAAATTATTTATTGTCTAATATAATATTTATTATCTGATTATTTTTTGTTTTTTGAGTTATTTTCCCTGATCATCAATTTATTCTAAAACATTATTTATTGTCTTATATAAGCGGTGAAAATTAGATTTGTAATTTTAGTCATTATTAACCATATGATCCTCAAAGATTGAGCATACACCATAAATATAAATAGATAATTTATGTGCATATCTCAACATAAATCCGTCAATATTTATAACAATCTATCTTATTCTCAACCTTTTCTTCAACACAATCGCTGCTCATTCGATATTTTCTCATATGCTGTCCGTTTTGTGTCAAACAAGCAAACATTGGCGATGGAAGCTTTGGTGTGTCCATCCACGACAAAGTTCTCCATATATTTTTGACACAATGTTATCGTAAAAAGTTGTTGCTCTGTTATAAGTTCGAGATCAGATTTCTTAGACAACAGTCGAACAATCTTCGGCTTCAAGTCAGTTCAACTTGCTGCAGCATGTTGTATCCTGGCAGAGTGTGTTTACTGATCTATCTCGCATTACAGTTGTTTTGATATTTGATTAGTTACCTTATGACGAAACTGTTTTTATGCAAAATTAAAGCATGTTTGTTTAGTCCAAGCCATGTTAGTGGAGTATGATGATGTTGTACAACATTAATCGTGTGTCGAGCTTGGAATATCCAGACCGTTTCCTCTTGCTAGAAATGTAGAGTCCTTCATTCGACAATAGACTTAATCGTAAGACTTAGTTCTATCATGTTAACATATTGTTCAAATGTATGGTACATTGGAAATCTGATACCTCTAACATGTTATTTGGTTATGTTTTGAAGATTTTTCTTGATGACTAATCCCTCCACAAAATCGCAGGTGGAAATTGGAGTAAAAACCACAGATAGCCTTTTTGAAGAACAACGCAAGTTTTCATCGAACTGGATCTTTACATTTGGTAATATTTGAGTTCTGGAGGTCTTTCGTCAGAATGGTTTATTGATGTCATGTTACGATTTTTGATGTTCTATTACTCTTTTTTTTCCCCGATAATTTGATGGTCTATTACTGGTACTGCATCTTATGAAACTGGGCACTGTTTCAGTTTCGTCGAAGACTGTTCGTGTGAAGTCCCAGTTGCAAAAGGAATGTCATTGTCATTTTGGCGATCGTTTACTCCTCGTCGGAAATCCATTATATCGTTGGATCCTGGGATCCCGCTAAAGCGATACCATTGAACTGGTCAGATGGCAACATATGGTTTGTTGAACTGGTAAGTATCAGTCCCTGAAAGACTACATCTTGCGGTTCGCCTTCTATTACATTCAAAATTCAACTCTAGTATGGACTCACCACTCGGCATGAGAAAATTTTCCTTTTAATTGTTTGCTGATAATGTTGAATCAGGACATTCCTGTTAACGAGTGCATCAGATACAAGTTCCTGCTTCAAACTAGTGATGGCGAGCTGTTCTGGCAACCACGACCGGATAGGTTTTCCACCCATGTGTTGAGGATATGTGTGAGCAGGTTTACCCACATCGACCGTGGAGAAACAGAAAGAGTAGAATATATATGTGAGAAACTCATAACCCATCAGCTTAGTCTTTTGGGATAACAGTTGGGCCCAGTTCATCCGATTAGGATGTGGTTTCCTCCCTTGGGAGAGTATCATTATTTTTCAAACATGACCGCTGTCTCCAAAAACATAATTACCGCTCATGACGGGCATGTTTGTTCTTGGGGGTCAGCAATTCTTCCTCGGTTCAACCAGTAGTTGCTATTGAGAGAACAGTCTTCTACCGGGAAAAGGCAGCTGGGATGTATTCTCCACTTCCTTATGCAGCTGCTCAGGTATGTTTTTGAGTTCAACGGCACTGAACTTATATTCTCTTCAGTAACACCATTTGCAGTAGATGGTGCTCACTTTCGAACAACCTAATGATAGATAAAAGCTCTCTATCTTTTATAATGCTGAATGTTTGAACTTTGAACTACTTTGCCTCTGGCAGGGTCTTGTAGAAATCCCTTATATCGCTCTCCAGACAGTTATATATTGCATCATCACGTATCTTATGATTGATTTTGAAAGGACCATGAGTAAGTTAACAGTTCATTTCGTAAATTCTGAATATTTCCTGTCACTATATGTTCTCATTTCTGCTGACAATACCATCTGTATTTTGATACCATGTTTGCATCTGAAGAACTGTGTAGACTATAGTAAAAAAAAATTGAACATTGCTCCTTTCTTCAGTTAGACTTAGTATCAACACGCATTAAAGCTGAGCGAGTTTATGCCCCTATTCAGGCATGCCGTGATTATAACCAAGTTTCCTGTTGTTGCATAAATTTTTTTGCTCTATGTTCTGTTCATGTTCCTCACCTTCACTTACTTCATGTGATTACGGCATGATGGCTGTTGGTCTAACGCCTACACAGCACCTGGCTGCTGTCCCTGCCTCTGCATTCTACTCGTTTTGGAATCTCCAGTCCGGCTTCCTCATCCCAAAACAAGTAAGTGTTTCTGAATCAGTTGTGTAATTCTGCAATCTACTCGTTCGGTATCTGAGGTTGATGAAGCATGCAATTCGGCGAGATACAAATTTTTGTGAGATACAATTTTTTGTTTAACAGATATTCCAACATATGCATAATAAAATAGAGCAAAGTCGAAAAGGAGAAAGATAGGGAATTCGATATTCTGATTCGTTCAGGAGCATTGTCATATCATCATATTTAGTCACGTAAATCATACTGTGGGACTAAGCTGTAATCTTAACTGCTAGTCTTGGCTTAAGCTCTCAAATTTCTTATCCAAGATGTCTTTGATTCTTCTTTCCTTTTTTCCTTGCTTTCAGAATATTCCTGGATGGTGGATATGGTTTTAGTACATCAATCCTGTGGCTTGGTCACTCCGCGGCATCTTTATCTCTCAGCTTGGGGATGTTGAAACCGTGATCACTGCTCCGGGATTCAGTGGACCCGTCAAAGAGTATATGAGAGTCCAGTGTGGTTGTGAACCGGGGATGCTTGGTGTTACGGTTGTCGTTCTCATCGGCTTTTGTGTACGCTTTGTTGGCACCTTCATGGCGTCGGTCCGATACCTAAACTTCCAGAGAAGATAGAGGTTGATCTTAGGAATAAGTCTTAGCTGAACAGGTTATAAAATTGTGAGCATACAAAATAATCGTTTCGTTTTGGAATCAGCAGAGTTCACCTCAAATTATAAGGGCTTCAATTCATATATTGACAAATTAGAATTTATAGATGGAATTCCGAGAGGAAAATAGAAGGAGCGTATTCAATTATTATGTCTAATAGTAATAGATAGGTCTTTTGTTATCGAACCTGTTTTTTTTCTCTCCTTTTCTCACCATCTTATGCGGCTGATAATCAGATCATGCCATGCCATTGGCAGTGCAAAGATCTTCAATGTTAGTGATGAGATTGGATGAGTACATTATTTTTCTTTGTCTTCGTGGATCTTCGTGTTGAGATAACTTGAGAGAAAATCTTAGGGTTTAAACATAACATCCAAGACATCTAGTTTGGAACTAGTATTATAGAAAACTAGGTTTACGATAATATATATATATAATATATATAATTATATAATTAAAATACACCTTACCGTATATTGAAAACTTATATTTAAGAATATATTATTAATTATAATATTCCTCAAACACTTTCTTATTCCATTATTGATTTACAGTGGAATCCAGCCATATATATATCATGGTGTTGTACATTATAATGTTTAGCCCTTCTGGGGAATACATGACTCCAGAAATCGCATACTGACATAAAAAAGTCGTATTTTATTTATATAGAATGAAGGACCTTACTTTATAAGCAGACCATCAATTTATATCGCATACTCCAGAAATCGCATGGTAGGGTGACCAGCAATTGATAAGCAGACCATCAATTATAGATACCTATTGATATAGAATGAAGGGCCTTATTTTATTTCCCAAAACTGCATGATAGGGTGACCAGCAATTTATAAGCAGACCATAAATTATAGGTACCTATTGATATAGAATGAAGGGCCTTACTTTATTTCCCAAAATCGTATGGTAGGATATTACTCATTTATTTCATGTTCGAAAAGGCCGAGAAAGATAGTCATTCTTGTCTATCAAACACAGTATTTGGGATTTTATTCTATTCTCTTTACTTTATTTCCCAAAATCGCATGGTAGGATGACCAGCAATTTATAAGCAGACCATCAATTATAGGTACCTATTGATATAGAATGTAGGGCGTTACTTTATTTCCCAAAACCGCATGGTAGGATATTACTCATTTATTTCATGTTCGAAAAGGCCGAGAAAGGTAGTCATTCTTGTCTATCAAACACAGTATCTGGGATTTTGTTCTATTCTCTTTATTTTATTTCCCAAAACCGAATGATAGGATATTACTCATTTATTTCTGATTTTGTGTCATAATAGTTTTAATTTAAAAGGCCGAGAAAGGTACTCATTCTTGCCTATCAAACATAGTATCTGAGATTTTGTTCTATTCTCTTTACTTTATTGTTCAAAACCGCATGGTAGGATATTACTCATTTATTTTATGTTCGATTTTGTATCATAATAGTTTTAATTCAAAAGGACGAGAAAGGTACTCATAGATCTTAATTCAAAAAGGTCGAGAAAGGTACTCATTCTTGCCTATCAAACACAGTATCTGGGATTTTGTTCTATTCTCTTTATTTTATTTCCCAAAACCGCATGGTAGGATGACCAGCAATTTATAAGCAGACATCAATTATAGGTACATATTGATATAGAATGAAGTGCCTTACTTTATAAGCAAACCATCAATTATAAGCAGACCATCAATTTATATCGCATACTCTAGAAATCGCATGGTAGTGTGATCAGTAATTTATAAGCAGACCATCAATTATATGTACCTATTGATATAGAATGAAGGGTCTTACTTTTTTTCTCAAAACCGCATATTTATTTCATGTTCGAAAAGGCCGAGAAAGGTAGTCATTCTTGCCTATATCAAACACTTTGGTCATGCATTGGATTGGAAAATCTGTATCCTTCTCCAACTTCTCCAACTCACGTATCCCCGCGGCACTGTTTACAAAATCAAAATCAAATTCATGTGAGGCGTTAATCCTACCTGAGTGGAGAGAAGGGCTCACCTGGAAAACGACAGTTTGGACGTAAGGCATGATGTCAATGTGCTTGTATGCATTTATATATTTTTCAGCAGATTTGTGTACGTGCATGTATGAGTATGCAATAAAAAAACAGAAAAGGGGAATTGTTGTTCCCCACCGAAACACCTCGTTGCACTAACCCAAACACCAGCACTTTAACTACGCCAAGCTGCTATCATTTGGTATCAGAGCAGCCGTCGATCCATCAGGAAAATCACCAGGCCTTGAACCCGGTCGCATACTCTCGGTGTCTTGATTCAACGGAGGTTGTGTCAAAACTGAGATCTACGTCGTTGGCGTAGGAGGCGAGATTTGTTCGCCGTTGATCGACCCGTGCTTGTTTCCAGTCGTTAGGCGTCACCTCTTTGCTTCCGAGTCTGTGGGCGGCGATCGAGAGGCTGCAGTCGGTGAAGAGGACGAACATGGCGTTGTTGCGAAGGGAGAAGACGGAGATGATCGATGTGAGGAAGTTGGATCGGGAGACAAGGGAGTTGATTGTGAGTAAGGCGATGGATACGAGCGAGTTGGATAATGTGAAGTTGCTGATCGGTATCAAGGAGAGGCTTAATAGGTAAGGGAATGGATGATTGATGATCGTGAGCGATGTTGTTTTGGTTTGGTTTTTGGGGAATTTTGATGTGGTGATGCATGATAGGGTTACTAAGCAGTTGATCGGCTGTTTTGTTTTGTTGTGTTTTTTTTTTTTGTGATATATGAAAAGAGATGAGAAATTTTGAATGAGATTATATTGTGAGTAAATACTTTTCAGAGTGATGATATGTTTTGTGTATTTTCTGTGAATATGTAATTTGTTACTTGTAACATGAGTTTGTGTGTAGTGGTTTTGTGATTTGCAGTCTGTTATACAAATTGCTCAGGAAGACTAATGTCCTTTTGTTTTTTTTTTTAATGATTTATAGAGTTGGATTGGAGCTACCAAAAGTGGAGATTCGGCTGGATAAGCACTGACCGTCTTATGCGGCTGATAATCAGATGATGGCACAAGCACGCCATTGGCAATGCAAATATCTTCAATCTCAGTGATGAGATTAGATGAGTACATTATTTTTCTTTGGACTTCCTAAGAGAAAACCCTAGGCTTGAAACATAACATCCAAAATATCTAGTTTGAAATATCAAGATCGCTATCTCCAACCTAGTATTATAGAAAACTAGACTTACGATAATATGATATAATTATATAATTAAAATACATCTTATCTACCGAACACAAATCTATCTTTGTGATTTAAGAATATATTATTAATTATAATATTTCTCAACACTTCCTTATTCCATTATTGATTCACAGTGGAATCCAATCATATATATATATATATATATATACATATCATGGTTTTGTACATTATAATGCTTAGCCCTTCTAGGAATACATGACTCCAGAAATCGCATACTGACATAAAAAAAGTCGTACGCATCCGCTCAGTTCTGAGCTGCTATAGCAGAATTTCATTCCTGTTTGAACATCGATGTGTACCAAGCGTTTCCAATAGTATACTCATGTGCTTGATATGGACGCAAACGCTTCTGTAATTTAATTGTCGTCTCTTCCGCCAAAGCGCCGATCCCTCAGCTGATACGACCTCAATGCCTCGATAAAGTCCTCCTCCCGAAAATCGGGCCACAGCCCACTTACGAAGAACATTTCAGTATATGCTAATTGCCACAACAAGAAGTTGCTGACTCTAAGTTCGCCACTAGTTCTTATCAGAAGATCGGGATAGGGGAATTCACTGCACTTAGTCTCTAGCTCTTGTTCAATCAGTGTCTCATCGATATCTTCAGGCTCAATAATCTCGGCCTTTGCTTTCTGGGCTATGCTCTTGCACGCTTGAATGATGTCATACTTCCCGCTATAGCTGAGCGCAATGATTAGCTGAAGGCGGTTGTTGTCCTTCGTCGTCTCCTCAGCTTGAGCAATGAAACCTCTTAGGCTTGGAGATAGCTTTGAGAAATCTCCAATCACCAATATTCGGATGCCTTCCCTGTCCAAAATCAAAGCATTCTGCACCAAGAATGTCATCATCAACGATGATATTGACACAGAGAAAGCCAATATCATAAAAACCATAGAACAGAAATTATAGCCACAAATCCTGTGATAGCAACCATAAAACTGTGCTATGATGAAGAGAAGAAACAGAGAAATGTCCATTCGAAATTCTCGATATTTCCTCATTCTGGAGGTTGAAGCCGTGGATTACTAAGATGACAAAAGCCAAAAGGGACTTGACACAATCATGTTTCTGTGGTGAATTGAGTTTACTCTGGCTCAAGAAAATCTATTGAAGTAGTGGTTCTCGTCATCGCCATTGTCAAACACGATTTACCCTATCAGCATCAAGGAGGATGTAATGGGTGAATCAAGCAAACAACATTCACGATAACAAAGAATGAGAAAGATTTGATGAGGTTAGACATGTGTATGTCGACAATCTCATTGCTTACATAAAAGGAAAGATAAGAGCAAAATAGGACATGAAAAAGATGAGAGAAAATTGGGCAGTTATCAGACGTGCTCCTGCTTCATTGCATTAACAATCCCTTACCAATTCCATCATGATTACTACGCTTAACGTATTCGTCAAACGACGATCAGAGAACAAATCTAGTTATCAACCACATGACACAAGAATGAGAACCCGACCACGCAATGCAGGTCATCTGTGCAAAAAGATTCATAATCAGACTCCATAACTGACGAGATAAATCATCGCCAGGTTTTCTCATAAACAAGTTTGACCATTTCGTTGAACAGAAAACACCTCTTAAGCTTTCGATGTGATTTCCAACAAACGATGCAATAGACATGCATCACGACTAACTCAAGCTCAAATTCGAGTGGCATGTACAATAAGAGAAACAAGTTAAGCTCATCATCACAAACCTCATGAAGGTCTCCATCTGTGCCTGAATCTCTTTCTCAAACAACCTCATCAGAAAATCAACTTCCACCTGCAAACCCAATCAACAACATCAAACAAAGAAACCGCCTAAATCCAAATTCCAGGACGATAAACTTAACAATAGAAATTCTATTACTGTCAACTATAACCAATCAACAACAGCAATATATGTCACCCTCAATTTAAAGAATCGTGATGCTTTCCGATCCCAACAGGCATTTCTTAAGGCCTCTATTTGGCCGGAATTTTAAGCCGGTCAAATAGGCTTATAAGAAGTTTTCTAACTCAGATGACTATTCGCCAAGAGTGCTTATAAGCTGCTTATGAATATTTCAAGTGCTAAGCTGCTTATTTTCATAAGCTAGAATATGTACATAACTCATGATGTTGAGTATTGCGTATAAAAAAGTTTCACCTGGTTTGACCGACAGTTCAAATTGTTTTAAGTCCATAAACACCAGTTGTTTTTTCCTCAGCCAAACCAAATGTTTAAAATTCTACCCAAAATCAAGAGCTTGAAAAAACTGTACAGTGGGCTTGGAAGAAAACACAACAATTCAATTCAGATAATCCTCGCACGTCTAAATACTCATGTGACTCCATTATCTACCAACATAACCCCACCGCACTGTTACTCTCAAAATAAATATAATAATTTTTTTTTGAGATATTTTATAATAATTATAATATCATATTTGAAATTTTTTTATTTAAATAAAATATAAAATCAATTAAACTGTTACAGTATATTCACTATCTCTTCTCACAACTGTTAAAATAAACACATCTTAATTAAAGTATACCCATACGATATTAATAGTATCTCTTCTCACAATTACTATTTGAATCCACTATCATAAAAAAATATTCAATCTTCAAATCAATTTATAATTGTCAGTCAATTTATATATTTATTCTAAAATAATATAATAATAATATATAATAATCCAGATAATCACGACTTATGAAACGACTCGATTATCTTCTAAAAGAATTTGTGGCAGTTTTACCTTAGGTCTGATCCAGTTATCGTACGAGAACGCGAACACGCTCAGAACCCTTATCCCAAACCTAGCACACGATTCCACCATCTCCCTCAACGCCCGTGCACCCGCCTCGTGCCCCGCCGCCGCCACCTGGCCTCTCTTCCTCGCCCACCTCACGTTCCCGTCCATTATCACCGCCACGTGTCGCGGCATCCTCTCTCGCCTCAGCCCCGCCGGTAACTCCACCACTTGCTTCCCATCACCGGCGGCGGCGGTGGAGGCAGTGGATGCGTGGACTTTAAGGGATTTGGGGCGAGTGAGATTGAATGGGAGGTGTGGTGGTTGTGTGAGGTGGAGAGCGGTGGTGGTGGCGGCGAACATCGGCGGCGGTGTGTGTGGATATGGCGGTGGTGATTTGGGGGGATTTCGAATTGTGTAAGACGTGAGGGGGAAGAGGAACATAGTGTGCGGGAATTATTTGAATGATTGATGTCAACACATTTTGTTTGGTTGATATGGGGAAGCGTAAGTTGTCAACCTGTTTATGATTTGTGTCTTCAGTTGAAACAAAGATATTTATGTTTCTTTTTATTTTTAAAATAAATAAAAATGAAAACAGCAAAAAAGAACCCAAAAAATCTGATTTTTAATTTTTATTTCACGTTTTTTTAAATAT
>LIEC01000156.1:0-13800 GCA_001925005.1 Drosera capensis
TGGGAAAAAGCAAGATCTACGCAATTCCGCTAAATACACATGATGTGGGGAAAAACGAGATTTTAGTAATTTTTTTTCGATGGATTAATGATTATTACACATTCCGCTAAATACAAAAAGAGTATAAATGAAGAGATAAGACATCACTATTTGCTATAGGGATTGTATTGAGTGAAAAAACATTAAAAAAACAAAAAAACGCAATAACTAACCTATAGAACTTATATGAGTGACAAGATATATCTCAGAACCATCAATTTTTTTTAAAAAATATATGTAAGATATTGCGGGATATCATTGAGATCATTTGGTTGGCATAAAAATCTCATAAATATCTTAACTACTTCCGTAAATATCTCACATCCTGGTCACACAAGTAAAAAGGATAAGTTCTTCTCCTTTTTCGTCCATCGGGAACCATCCTTGCGTCATTGTCTGCCGTCGTCTGAGCTCGTCGGCGACCGTCCACGCCAAGGGACTTCGTCAACTAGCCACCAGTCATCCCTGTGACTCCTTTCCGACAAGATTCGGCCACCCCGACGCCGCCCACACCTACGTCACCGCTGCCCAGGGCCGGTTACGGACAGCCTTCCCCGTTTTTCCCCGACCTTCCCAGTGCCTTTTCCCGATAAGATCCGACTATCCCGACGTCACCTCGCCTTCGTCGATGCCTCCTAGGATGGAAAAAGCCACGCAGTCCCTTGCCGACACCATCGGTGCACCGGACGACTTCGCCCAGCCTCGTCGGAGCAATCCCCGACCACCGACGACCCTGATCCGATCGTAGTCGGCGTCCTCCGCCCTGCCCTGCCCTGCCTGGGATTTCCCCGAACCGGTCCTGTTCTGGTTCAGTGAGAAAGAGGAAGAAAAAAGGGGATTTATCCCCTGTGAACACACGTTATGATTATGTACATTTATATGTGCATCATATATTACATTTAACACTTAAATATGTTACAAGGGTATTGATATTATTAATTTTTATTGTATATACGAACATTGCGAAAGGGCATGATTAAGCTTGGATTTATTTGAGGAACTTTCTGAATTTTATTATAATGATAAAGTAACACATATCGTTACCCTAAATTTTATGTGTGCGTGACTTGATTTGTGTGACTGTTTGAACACATACTTGTATGTTAAATAAAAGAATAAAATCATGATATTCTTGATTGTCGTAAATGTTAAATTGTATGCCTAAAAGGATAAAGATACAACCTATAGATTATTATACAGTATAATAAAATTCGTGGATACTGTTTGCTCTTGATGTGTCATACCTGTATCGATTGAATATTATTTTTGTAACGAACTAATAATTTAGAAGAACTTTAGATAACCTTATAAAAATACATGGCCCTCATGATTTATGATATTTCAAATGAATCTTGAGTATAATTAAATATACGTTATATGAAATTATGAAACGTCATGACAGTCACCTACTGTACATGGAATTAATGTAATTAATTTCATGTTACATGCTTGAAATCCTGAATTACGAACATCGTGGTAGTCATTTGTTATGCATGGGTTAATATGATTAATTGTATGTCACATGTCTGAAATGCTGAATTACGAAAACCATGGTAGTCACCTCTTATACTTGGGTTAATATGATTAATTTCATGTTACATATCTGAGAATCCTGGAATCCTGAATATGAAGCAATTCCTGTAATTATCAGTGACGGAGAGGGTTACGGTTACATGACTAGTTAGGGAGGATTTAATTAACCCTTTCGTATGCATGCAACGACATCAAGAGATGGTCGTGTTTGGTTAGAATTAACCGTCGTGGGTCGACAGCAGAGATCATAAAGCTTGTTTAATTCTTTTTAGTATGACCATATTAGGTAACATATTAAATTTTTATGGTAACTCCTCATATGTCATCAACTTGTAAAAGTCACGAAAATTAACACGACATGACATGAAATACATGAAGAGCCTTAAAGCATTATTGAAGGCTAAGAGTAATGAAATAAGGATTAACTTGATCAACTTGAATTATTATTCTGTACGTATATATATATATATTCCGCCTTGTCATATGATTACTCGGTGTTGCTTGCATTATATCCTGTTTGTGCATGGGAAACGCATGATATAATAAATATGCCGGACCCATGAATGGACGTGTATCTTGTGTTACTGGGATTTCGAGCACATGGTTACATGTTTGTTTCATGTAATAAAGGATCGTGGGATGGGTGGTTCCATAGCGATGTTGATTAGATTCGGGTTGCTGTAACATTTTCCTTTATTTCTGGATATTTGGTTTCCATGTAATTTAAGACAATGCAAGTTGGACAATTCTTGTTAGTTTCCTATGTTTTTGATACTTAAATCCCCTGTAATATTGTCGTTCTGCTTCAAATCCCCTGTAATAAGGATTTTGAAGCAACGATAACGTCACGTATCTGACAGGTATTGGACCGAAAATCTTGGGACGTTAAAAAAGACAGGGGACTTGGCCCCTGAAAACTCATTGTTTTCACTTCCCTGCAAGGAATGCTAGAGGGCCAACGATGACGTCGTTGATATATGTTGCTGGCTCTGAATGACTATAATCAGTGCGGTCATCAGAATAAGAGTTAGTATTGGTTGGGACTTCCTACTACTGCCCCCTATGAGAACGTTGGGATTTGCATTCGAGGAGTAATCCTATTGGAAGCCATCGTTGCAACCAATGACTTGAGGATGAGTCGCCACCGCGTGGAGGGAAGATCCTATTTGATGAAATTTTTTCGGATACTTGACCCCATAGGCTACCATATAGGACATATTCATCGGGTTGTCTCCAAGTATATAATCCACCTGAAAAGAACGGTCGTACAGGATCTATGTGAAATAAGGGCAGCATAAAATCAGTGAGTGCCGATGAAATGTATATACCTGTCTTCTTGCAAGGTTTCTGAGCATCTGTGAAGGTGACCTGAACATTGCCGCAGGAAAAGCTGGCTCCTGAGACTGTCATGTATTTGGCATACGCCGTGAGGAGGAAGGTTATGGCTGTCACGTGTTGAAGGTTGCTTCCACTGAGTTTGTGCATCAATCCATCTGCAGAAGTTCTCGTGAGCTAAGATAAACAAAATTGATATTCACGGCTTTGTAAATGTATTTTTTTTTCCAGGAGTATCTTGAGGAGAGGCACCTGGAGTGTATTGTGTTGTTGAAGTAGGAGAGTGGCAGTATGTGGCACATGAAATCCTCGGCTTGCTGTGTAAATGGCTTGAAGTTTGTTTCTCCATTCACCAATGCTCTCTAGCTGCGAAAATCAGCAGAGAGGAACCACATCAGTTAGGGTATGTTAAAAAGGAAAATCTTCATTTCTATACTCAAATCAAGTGCAAGCTGCAGCTTTGGGGAGGAAAAGATCACACCGGGGAGAGGAATACTCTGGCACCTGCAAATTTGTTGTCCCAGCTAAAATTGTTGGTTGCATCATTGGCTCACGAAGAGTCCAGGAAATTGAGATAATACAAACTGTTGGTTGCTCTGTACAGCCATCCTGCTCCCCACAGCAGCTCGTCCTTTAATCTCGTCGCGAGTTATCCAATGGTTAGATCAGCAATTGCTCTCAGCAGATGATGGAGTATACATGTCTTAGTCTAACTCTTACCTTGTATCCAGAATAGGAGCAGTAAAATGGACAAACAGTAGAGCCAAGTGAGTCGCTGCATGCTCCTCTATACTCTATATGGCAAACTGCATTGTTCTGATGGCAGTAGCCAACATTATTCTTTAATACTTGAAGTCCGCGTTCTGGAAACGAGCGATGCAGCAGCCAAGGCAGCAGCTGTCTCGCTAGCGATATCTGAGCCTGGGTTGCTTGCTGAGACTGAATACACACTCCGAATGGTGTCCATATCACTGGTTGCTCTCAGCAATGGTGATCTGCATTTGGGTCGCCAACACCTGGTTTTGAGTTAGAGCATTTGAGGAGGTAATCAGTTGCCCAATGGATAGTGATCCTGGTTGAGTTCAATTTCTGAGGCTTCATCTTTCCGCCGAATTCAAGAGCAGACCATGAGAGCATGGTTGTTGTGAAGGCCATGAGGAAGTTGAACTTCGCATTGTCGCCTGCGTCGTAGTAGCCTCCAGTTAAATTGACCTGCCATGGAAATAGTGGTCGGGTGAAGGAAGACGGCGTTGCCTAAAGGTCAGTTGTGGACTTACGAGCTTCTATTTAAGCATGCAAAATTGGGTATCTACTGTTCTTCATTGTCCGTTGATTGTATTGTGAGTGTTTCCCTCTATATTTTTTTTAATTCTATGAAGTCAATGAATCTCAAGTGATGGTAGTTCGCTCATGTTGGGACTGTTTAGGTGAACGAAAAAGTGAACTATGGTTGAGATCACTTCTCGGAAGGACACTTTTCGCATGGATGAAATGGGCACAAGGAAGCGACAATAGCATTCGATGCAATGAGCATTACACCGGCTAATGAACCATCATGGAGCGCCTAGTTGGAGCGTGCCATGTGATAAGTTGGCCCCTGGGAAGCCTCCCCGACCTCTGTCCTTGGAAAAACATTATGGATTTCCCCAGTGCATCTCTGTAGTTCGGGCGACTATTCCCAACGCTAGCTGAGCTTTTGCAAACTAAAAGCCACAACAGCAGGATTGCACCAGCGTCAGTAGGGCTAGCCATGATTCTTCGAGTTTGCCTCATGATGGAGCATTCTTAACATCTGCTACATGATATCTGGCTAGCCATGAGTGTTTCTTATCGATGGTTCGGACTGAGTTATTCATGCGACGATGATTACTTGTGAAAGGCGTCTCGAAGAGTGTGTTCAATATTATGCTTTAAACATCACTAGGCAAAGTTTTCAGTTTGTTCATGTGGGCAACCAAGAAGTCTTGTTTCTAGGCTTGATTATGGGGAGTCCGATGGTTTCTAAGACATGAAGAGAAGGAATTGTGTAAAGAGAGTTGTCAGTATCCCTCGTGCTCTATTTAAGGCTTGTTTTGACTGTTCTAATCCAAGCCCGACTGGGGCCTCGGATTTTTAAAGGACACTCTGAGTATAGTCGTGACAGATATAATATCTGGAAACCTTAGATGGACAATCAACCTGGTATCCGCTTTGAAATGCAATCCGTCAAAGGAGTGTACGAAGGGAAGATTTGAAATGCAATCCGTCGAAGGAGTGTCCGAAGGGGCGCCCATGCGGATGTCTCATGTCTGCTTCAGCATCCAAAGTTGTAAATTTAGATCCAATACCATTATTAAAATATTGAACGAATCCTGTGTTGGAAGACATGATTAATATCTAGTATTTTAAACAAGGTCTAAACCTGATTTTAATAGATAAATAATAATAATAATTAATATTTTTTGAGTAACTATATGTAAATTTTTTTAGTAAATATCATTTTATGATAAATGTTGTTGTTAATTTTATAGGTCAAGTAATTTATTATTGACCAAAAGTTTTTATTAAAAATACGTTATCCAATTTTACTTTTAAGTTTTTATTCTAATAATAGTAGATATTTCAGAAAATTATGATAAATTATAAAAAAAAAACTAAAAAAAATACATGAAAAGATTTTTTTTCAAAACTACAATCTCTTCCTTGGCTAAACCCTCTCCGTTGGTTTAGAATCGTGATGGTGGTATGCAGCAAGACAAAGAATTGGTGAGAAGCACTTTTCCGTTTTTTGTTTTTTTATTGATTTTGCTCTACCCATGAGTTTACAAGCTCTATCCCTGAGCTATATCTCAATGCTATTAACCTATGCTATTTAAAGGAAGAATTTAGGCGTGTTTCACCTAACACAAACACATAAAACATTTTTTGTACCAACAGTGCAAACGTGTTTTTTCCATGGAAGATAAAAAGTACGGCCAAATAGTGGAAACATGTTTTTGCTTTTCCCTGAGAAACTTCCTCGGCTAGGCGGCTGACCCGGGACATCGAATCCAGCACGCGGTCGTAGGGTCGGTCGTAGGATTGCTCTGATACCATTCTGTAACGCACCCTGAGAAACTTCCTCGGCTAGGCGGCTGACCCGGGACATCGAATCCAGCACGCGGTCGTAGGGTCAGTCGTAAGGTTGCTCTGATACCATTCTGTAACGCCCCCGGCTGATCCGGATACTCGGGCCCAGCTCGCGGGTCGTCACCAAGAAACCCTTTTTCAGGCTCAGAACTGGCCCCACAGACCAACACTAGTCCTTTCAGTATACTTTGTCCTCACTTGCACACACCCTGAGAAACTTCTCAGGAGGTCACCCATCCTAGCATTACTCCACGTCAAGCACGCTTCACTGTGGAGTTTTAATGTGATGGGCTACCGAAAAGAAAGGTGCACCTTGTTGATATAGGTAGTACTATCAAACCATTTAAGTATTTCCTTGGGGTATTACATATACCTTATGGAAGATATATTGATCTCCATTCTTGCACTGGAACACGACCGTTCCTTTGCCCTTGACCTGAACGACCGTGCCATCCCCAAACCTCACCTCCTCGGCGATCTTTTTATCTAGTTCTTGCAACATTTCTTGTCGTCCCGTCATATGATTGCTGACATCGTTGTCTAGATATCAGGTATCCTTATTTGCTGTCTTCACCTCGCCTTACTAAAACACCTGCAACACCTTTTCTTCTTTGAGGAATAGGGCGTCTTTTTGCTTAGCTCGTGTCTCCTCCTGAAACACAGAAAACAATAATGCTGGGTCATCCGGGGCAACGTCTATGTACTGTCTCTCGTCGTTCCACCGCTTTCTACGGCACTCTGAAGCATAGTATCTCATCTTCCCGCAATTGAAGTACTTGATATGGTTTTTGTCACGACTGCTGCTGTCGGTGCCTCTTCCGGGACCTCGTCCACGCCATTAGCCTTTACCTCGGTATGAGGTGCCAGATTCACTTCTCTATTCATATGTCAAAGTTTCCCTAGTGCTGCTCCTTTGGGGTGCTTACCGCTTGTTATGAGTGAACATGAGGTGACTCTCACCATTACCGGTGTTATCCTTGAGTTGAACTCTCGCCTCGAACGTCTTCAATCTCCCTATGGCCTACTCGAACGACATCGTCTCAAGATCGAAAAATTGTTCGATCCCTACACCGACTGTGAAGTATCTATCTGACACACAGTAGAGTAGTTTCTTGACTAGTGCGACATCCCCAAGATCTATACCAAGGATGAAAATCTGCTGGACATGCCACTGAATTTTTTGGTGAACTCGTCAATAGACTTTTTTTCTCTCATCCGCAGAGCATCAAATTCACTCTTTAATGTCTGTAACCGAGCCTTCTTTACTCAATCGGCACCTAGGTACCTTGTTTTCAAACTTTCCAAAATTTCTTTCGTCGTCTTTTTCTTTACAATCTGAAAAAAAACATCTTCAAGAATTGACTCGAGAATGTACGCATGATTCTTTTTATCTTTTCTTGGATTAACCTTCTTTTTTTCTGCTGGTTCGATCGTTTCCAAACTTCCTGAGCATATAGGATTGCTTCTAATTTTATCGCCCATACCGTATAATTAGAGGAGTTTAGCATCAGAAAATTGAACAGTACTCCAATGTTCTTCTTTGACGCCTGTAGAGGAATAATTGATACTGTTGGGGTTTGTTTTTTTAACATAAAATATCCCGTTCTTAAAAAAAAAAAAAAACAAATATCCTATGCACCACACGCCTTTATCTTCCACTCCCCTTTTTTTCTTAATCCTTTTTTTTTGTTCTCCGTCACGCCTACACCACTTTCCTCCTTTTTTTTCAATCACGCGTGTTTCCTTTTTTCTTAACCGTCACGCCATGTTTTTTTTTCTTTTTAATAAAGTGCCCTGTTTCATTTTCTTTACACTCTATTTGATTTTTGTTTAGGCGCATGGTTTTATTTTCTTCAGGCGCATTATTTCATTTTGTTCATGTGTTCTGTTTCAATTTTATTTTGGTGCGTTGTTTTAGATTTCGAGAAAGATTCCAGTGACTGTAATAATTTGACTGTACATATTTGTCGAGGTCAACTTTGACTAACATTGTGAGACGATCAAATAACCTTTTTGTAATTATTTCATGAAATAATAATGATAGTTTATATCGTATAATTTAATAAGTGACGTTTCAAGCGACATTTTTGCATTGTTCAGTGGCAGAACGAATCTAAATAAGTGTTGAATATTACTAACACAAATCAAATCCTTGGAAGTTTCATGGGATGGAAAAAGTATGTTACACTTTTGTGGATGTACTTATCAAAATAATGAAAATTGACAGCTAAAATGTACTCTCCTAGTCCTAATTTAGTTACAAATATTTCATCCGATACAAGATTTTATATATGTGTTGAATTTTTTTTTTATGAAATTCGATGAAAAAAATTATTTTTGAGAGATAATAATTGAGAAAGAAGTTAGTGGACTTATTGTTACAAAACATGATTGATTTGATTTTTTTAAATTAAAAATTTGTTAAGCGATAAAATGTTATAAGTATATTGAGATATTAAAAAAAAATATTGCATGTGTTATACGAGAGAGTATCATAGTTGAAAATATATGTCTGAACGTAAATGGTTGGGTTTGTTTTTAATAGGAAAGGGTGAGCAAATCACAAAATGGAAATAAATTATGTCTGATCAAAGCCTGTTTTTTTTTTTTTTTCATGTAGATATATAACACGAAATATATAATTATATATATTATTCGAGCAAACATATTATAATTATCCATGATCATGGATGTTACATTGCACTTGACCGACATCACTTTATTTCACGTCAATACCTTTGACGCTTACGTTATTCATATCTTACAACCACAACCGGTTCCTAGTTTTATGTGTCCTATAGTGGGAACCTCGAGTCTTGGTTCAAGGACAAAACACAACCTTATAATTAGGCCCAGTGTGACAAGTATATGTGCTTGTAGCATCATCCTTGGGATAACTATAAGCATCTGGGCACAAACCCTTGAAGAACTCTGAATATGAAGTTGGACCACAGCCCCCAGAGGTGCAACAATACTCGTTAGTTTTGAACACTGTGCATGGGTTATTGCATCCACCAGATGTCCTGAGCACATCTGGGCATTGTGCATTGATATTTGCTGCACAAATAGGTCCCCTGGTGCACCCACCAGATACTGGGACAAACGCCATGGGCACATTAAACCCATCAACCAAAGAGATGTCAAAGAAGTCCAAGTTAGAATATTGGTTCAATGCATACTCTGCCAAAGTGTTGGGTGGCTGTCCATAACCTTGGCAATGTAGCAGTCCACCACAGTCGCCGGTTTGACATCTCAGTCCGTTAGGCCCGGTGACTGTGCAACCAGTACGAGCCCATATTCGTGCACCTGCCGTTCCGGAGGGTGCTGTGATGGTCCATGTTTGGCCTTGGTTCAGTTGTTGGCCTCCCCCTGGAACGGCTGCTGCCCAAACCGTGTAGGGACAGTTATTTGTCACGGTGAAAGTCGCCGCATTAGCGAGCACATACAATAATGTAGACATAAGGAAACATGAGATGACTAGTTTTGTAAACTGAGTACTCATCTTTCGTTGCTTTGTTTTTCTTCAATGTTTTCAAGATAGGAATGTGTCTGTGTGTCTGCGTGTCTGTGTGTCTGTGTGTCGTGTTGATTTATATAGAGGGAAAGACTAAGGTGATACCTGTTAAAGAATAATTCGTGTTCACGTACTATTCATAGTCTGGAATCACTATTCATAGTCTGAAAAAAATAAAAAATAAAAACATAGTTATTTTATCACTATATGCCGTAATTGTTAGATTCGATTCTATGCTAATAATTAATCCAATAGAATAACGTTACATTCTGTATTATCTAGATAAATCTTCTATAGAATAAAATTAATTGGTGCACCATCTTCTCATGGAGCAACACCATTCTTCTCATTATATTTGGACGAAGGAAGTTCTTACATACACATTTAATACAAAAAAGTTTGTGTCTGTGCGTATCAACGAGAGTGAACACAACAGTGTGTTTATTGACGTTGTGCATATATCGTTAGAATGATTCTTCTAATTTATACAATATATTATATTCATTTAGTTCTTTTACAACAATAACAATTTTTTTTTTGGAGTTGTGAAGTTAAGGTTAGAGATTAAGGTTTGAACGTTAGAAAATCAAAAGTGGTCCTTGGACAGATGCTTTCCCTCTAATTGCCGATACTTGACCAAGTAAACTTCATGCTTTAATGAAAGGTCTTCCCGTTATTTCAAATCATCTCAATGAAAAAAAGAGAACAAGAATTGTTATCAATTTGAATGACTTGGCCCGACAATATCGATTATGCAATGGTTTAGGGTGGGCATTAGCCTCATCACAATAAGTAAAAGCTCGATTTAATCAAAGCCTAAGGCATCTTAACAATATTCTATCGAATAATACGTTCAGAATGGTCGTCTTTACTCGTTGGAAAAGGGTGAAAGTGGTCTTGACGTCTCCTCGTTAGTTCATTTCCTCGTAAGGTCATTTGACCAAGTCCTTAATCCCTCCATTATACCAAGTCGTTTATCTTTACCTTGAAAAATGTTATTGTTTCTCATGGAACTTTTGTAAGGGTTCATTTGAGTCAATAAAAACTTGCATAGGTGCTCTTGTCATGCACACGGTGTGGGAAAAAGCAAGATCTACGAAATTCCGCTAAATACACATGATGTGGGGAAAAACGAGATTTTAGTATTTTTTTTGATGGATTAATGATTATTACACATTCCGCTAAATACAAAAAGAGTATAAATGAAGAGATAAGACATCACTATTTGCTATAGGGATTGTATTGAGTGAAAAAACATTAAAAAAAAACAAGATATATCCATCATTTTTTTAAAAAAAATATATGTAACCTATAGAACTTATATGAGTGACAAGATATATCTCAGAACCGTACTATAATATCCATCATTTTTTTTAAAAAAAAAATATGTAAGGTATTGCGGGATATCATTGAGATGATTTGGTTGGCATAAAAATCCCATAAATATCTTAACCACTTCCGTAAATATCTCACATCCCCTTTTTCTTTCTTTTGATAGATAAGTTTGAACCCCGTCCATCGGGAACCATCCTTGCGTCATTGTCTGCCGTCGCCTGAGCTCGTCGGCGACCGTCCAAGCCAAGGGACTTCGTCAACCAGCCACCAGCCATCCATGTAACGTCTTTCCGACAAGATTCGGCCACCCCGACGCTACCCACACCTACGTCATCGTTGCCTAGGGCCGGATACGTACAGTCTTCCCCGCTTCTCCCCGACCTTCCCACTTCCTTTTCTCGATAAGATCCGGCTATCCCGACGTCACCTCACCTTCGTCGACGCCTCCTAGGATGGAAAAAGCCATGCCGCCCCTTGCCGACACCCTCGGTGCACCGGACGACTTCGCCCAGCCGCGTCGGAGCAATCCCCGACCATAGACGACCCTGATCCGACCGTAGTCGGCGTCCTCCGCCCTGCCCCGCCCTGCCTGGGATTTCCCCGAACCGGTCCTGTTCTGGTTCAGTGAGAAAGAGAAAGGAACACACGTTATGATTATGTACACTTATATGTGTATCATATATTACATTTAACACTTAAATATGTTACAAGGGTATTGATATTATTAATTTTTATTGTATGTACGAACGTTACGAAAGGGCATGATTAAGCTTGAAGCAATTCCTGTAATTAACAGTGACGGAGAGGGTTATGGTTACATGACTAGTTAGGGAGGATTTAATTAACCCTTTCGCGTGCATGCAACGACATCAAGAGATGGACGTGTTTGGTTATAATTAACCGTCGTGGGTCGACAGCAAAGATCATAAAGCTTGTTTAATTCTTTTTAGTATGACCATATTAGGTAACATATTAAATTTCTGTGGTAACTCCTCATATGTCATCAACTTGTAAAAGTCACGGAAATCAACACGACATAACATGAAATACATGAAGAGCCTTAAACCTTTATAGAAGGCTAAGAGTAATAAAATAAGGATTAACCTGATCAACTTCAATTATTATTCTATACGTATATATATTTCTACTTGCCATATGATTACTCGGTGTTGCTTGCATTGCATCCTGTTTGTGCATGGGAAACGCATGATATAATAAACATGGCCGACCCATGAATGGACGTGTATCTTGTGTTACTGGGATTTCGAGCTCATCGTTACATGTTTGTTTCAGGTAATAAAGGATCGTGGGATGGGTGGTTCCATAGCGATGTTGATTAGATTCGGGTTGCTGTAACATTTTCCTTTATTTCTGAATATTTGGTTTCCATGTAATTTAAGACAATGCAAGTTGGACAATTCTTGTTAGTTTCCTATGTTTCTCATACTTAAAATCCTCTGTAATATTGTCGTCTTGCTTCAAAAAGATTTTGGAACGACGATAACGTCACGTATCTGATAGGTATTGGACCGAAAAACTTTGGACGTTAAAAAAATCAGGGGACTTGGCCGCTGAAAACTCATTGTTTTCACTTCCCTGCAAGGAATGCTAGAGGGCCAACGATGACGTCGTTGATATATGTTGCTGGCTCTGAATGACTATAATCAGTGCGGTCATATGAATAAGAGTCGTATTGGTTGGTACTTCCTAGTACTGCCCCTATGAGAACGTTGTGATTTGGATTCGAGGAGTAATCCTATTGGAAGCCATCGTTGCAACCAATGACTTGAGGATGAGTCGCCACCGTGTGGAGGGAAGATCCTCTTTGATGAAATGTTTTCGGATACTTGACCCCATAGGCTACCATATAGTGTTGGACCTGGAAAAAGTCCAGCCCAAGAAGAAAAAAAATATATTGACCAACACTTGTTGGCCTTTCATAATAAAAAGAAAAAACTAGTTTTATGCTATTGCTTTTCCTTGGTTGAGTAAGTGTCGTGCCCAGGTTTTGCACCATTGTTGCAGGGTACATCAAACACGCACACAAAACCAAAGGGGAAGAGAGAGCAGCAGCTTGGCGGAGCAACATCTTCCTGTGGCGAAGCTTCATCTTTCAGTGGTAGAGTAGGAGCTTGGCAGAGCAACGGCAGCTTGTTTTCAGTGGCAGAGCAGCGGCAGCTTGCTTTCAGTGGCAGAGCAGCGGCATCTTGTTTTCAGTGGCAGAGCAGCATCTTGGCGGAGCAGCATCTTCCAGTGGTGAGGTTTTCAGCTACAATGTAAAAGCAGGTTTTCGGCTACAGTGCAAAAGCAGGTTTCAGTTTTCAGTGGCAGAGTAGCACAGCTTGCAATTCCAGAGAAGCAGGTTTTTTGATGAAATTGGAATTTTGGAACGGGTAGTTTCCATTGCTATTATCCCTACTGCATTTCATTATTACTGCTTGTGTATGCCTCAAGTTTTACGTCTAAAACTTGAGAAGAACAATTGTACTTGTTTGCTGATATAGTGGAGTTTGTCGGTGTGCGTCCCGTGGTTTTTTACTCTCCAACTTGGGAGGGTTTTCCACGTTAAATCTTATGTCTGTGTCATTGTGGTTGTTTCTTTAATTTCCAACACAATAGCACCGTCTCTTGTTAGGTTCTCAGTATTCCGCTACTAGTTACTGAAAAACCCAACAAGTGGTATCAGAGCTTCAGGTTGCTTTGAGAGTGCTTTTGTAGGTTGAGATGGAAAATAATGGCACCATGATCAAGTTGACAAACAACAACTGGCAGATTTGGAAATCCAAAATGGAAGACCTGCTTTACTGCAAGGACTTGTATGAGCCGGTTGAAGGCGACAGTGCAAAACCAGAGGGGATGTCTGAAAGTGATTGGACAAAATGCAACCGGAAAGCAGTTGGCACAATCAGACAGTGGCTCGATGACAGTGTGTACCA
>LIEC01000162.1:0-42100 GCA_001925005.1 Drosera capensis
ACATACATGTTCATATTTCTCTGATAAATCAAATATTTTAGCAGTAAGCTCACCATCTATGAGAGATTAACAAATGACATAACAAGTAACAAGCGAGCAATGATACCTTGCAAGAAAGAAAGAAGCTTTTGCTTCCGCACTTTCAACGAAGGCTTTTTAGGAGGCTTAGCAGAAGCAACCGCATGTGCGTGATACTCTGCCATTTGCAGCATCTGAAAACCAAGAGAGTTTTATCAGAACAAATGCACTGCACTGACTGTGCCTATCCTGACGAAAAGGATTGCACTAACCCATTGCTCCAGTGATAGCATTGAACCTTTAACTCTGACGCTTTGCTTCCAATTTTTAACTTTGCAACCAGTGTGTCGCTCCCAGTCACTTAGCATATGCTTTTCCGTTCCACAAGAACCACACTTGCACATAACTCTGAATCCAAAGAAGACAACAATCCCATCAATTTCACATATCACTTTGATGGCGAAGCAAAACTACATGGTATACAACGTAGCATTAAGATGGAACAAACAGATGAGTTAACAGGGTGGTTCAAGTACTCACAAATGAAGGCTTGGGAAATATACGCCTTCCATGCCTGAGCAGACAACCATCACCTTATCAGGCAATTTAGCCTGACCACCATTTTGGCTTGATCTGAATTTCAAAGGAAAGCAATTTTAACACTACTAATAAAGAGAAAAACGGAAGCTCAGAATTCAATCACTAGAACCAAAGCTAAACATTGATGCAACTCTAGAAAGCTCAAATTTTAATTAAAAAAAGAAAAAGAAAAGAGAAAGACTAACTTGGACTTGGGCAACCGTTCTTCTGAATCGGACAATTCAAAGTTGAACTTAGATTTGCAACCAGGGCAGTAGTAATCAGCGCGGCCAAGATCCTTCCGCAACAAAACAAACACGAGAACATACGTTAAACCACGAGAGGTTTCTTGTTTTTTCAAGGTTAAAACTGATAAAATTCGGGATAATCCAGATACCTTGAAATGGCTACTAGAGATTTTATCACATTCTGCATGGACCCACACTTTACAACCATCACATTTCACCTGTTGCCGAGCCGTGAAAGAAAATTTAGCCCACCCTCAACAAAAAGGGAGAAAGCTACACAGAATTCATTGATCATATTTGAATTTGCTCACCCATTTCCCACTTTCTGAGCGATTCCCTATCTTTTTGCAAATCCCACAATACTGCTTTAATTTCAGAGACTGCAGCCATATTCGATACAATTAGCCAAATACCCATGAGTAAAATAAACACCAAAATCAGCTAAGTTATCAACATCTTCTTTCACCGAAAATGGATGATTGGTTTTAACCTTGGCACAAGATGAGCAGTAAAAATGGCCTTCAGAAGTTGCACCGTTTGCCTTCTTAGCTTTAATAAGAAGAATCGAGCCACAAGACTTGCAGAAATGCTTCTGTTCCATACTATCTCTACCGCGCAAATTCTGCCAAAAGGTGGGCACAAAAAAAATCACATTCAAGATTCAGAGTTGATCTTTTCAATCTGCTTCAACAAAAAACATTAACAGGGAAATTATGCAGAAGCAAAACAAGTGAGCTGCAATGGAACATTTAGCGACTTTATTGCCTTTGACTCATAGGCGATATGTAGTAAGCCACATCGAAGAAGAGCACTACTAATAGAAAGCTAACAAAGTTGTTTGGTCAACTTGCCTGGCGACCAGATGAATACTCGTAATCATGGTTTGAACAACTAGCCTCATTGATCCCCCTTGGTACACACTCGACATGAGCAGCATTTCCAGCTGCCATATTGATCTCCCCTAGCAATGTTTCCACGAATCCACTATCAGCCAAAAACGCCTCTTCAAGTGCTAAGCGGAATTCATTATTGTTGCTACCATTCAAACTGGTCTGCCCTTGGAATCTGAGTCCATCAACGCTCAACTTGAGTCAGTACTTACATTTTTGATATAGTGTACTAGAAACTAAAAGCACAAAATCCTGCAACGTCAAGTACCTTTCTGCATGATCATGAAAGGGATATATCATTCCGTGCTTAACCCAGGCATAATCCTGCCAAGCATGGTAATTCAACATTAAGACAAATGATATCAAGGCATAGCGAGTAAGCGATCCAATCCTGTAACAGAGCTCTATTCCCCACTTACGCATCTAATCTTAATAGTCGAAAGGAATGGTGGAACATCTAGCTGGCACTGAGGATCTAGTAAGAGACAAAAAGAAGAAACACTAACCCTTTGTTTCCCTTTACCAGAGTGACCGAGAAACATGACACAGAATGCTCCAGGGACACGGAACTTCATAACTTTACGTGGGGCTTGCAGGGTTGGATCAATCACAATCGCCGGCCAAGCCGGCTCACACTTTCCTGCCTTAGCCCAAACAACATCACCCGCAGCAAAGTCCCTAAGTCCCTTCGACGCACATTTCCTCTCCTCAATCTCTTCAGCTGACCCGTACCCATTCACACCATTACACTCCCTGACTTCATTCATCGAAAACTTCTTATTTTTGCGAAAGTTTTGCTCCATAAGCGAACTTCTAGAACTCCAGAGCTTCCTATGACAAGAATTACTGAACTCTCTACTCCGAACGTTATCATACCTATCATCATCATAGTTATCTTCTTCGCCCTCCTCGTCCTCCTCTTGCCGAAGCTCATTCACATTCACCATGTATTTAGGACTCCTAACAAATTCCCGACCCTTAAAACCAAAATCATCATCGTTATCATCTTCATTATCATGATACAATACCTCGTCCTCATCGAAATCCGAGTAGTTATTGTTCCTTTTCACGTCCTTCCAATCATCAAGAATCGAATCCTTGAACCTAGAAGGCAAAACTTGGACTCTACCCCTTGACGTCCTCACCAATGCCGGCCTAGGACCCTCCTTCCCCGACACATCTTGCATCGGAATCTTCTCCGCCACCCTTTTGCCTCCCCTCACCACTTCATCCTCCACCTCTCTTCCACCACTTGACACTTCCCTACACCAAGACGCCGCAAAGCTAGCAAACCCATTACAATCCCCGCCGCCGCCATTCTTCCCGAAAATCTGATGAAACCTGTATCCACTCAACGGGATCACACCGGCGGCGACATCTCCGAGCAACCCGAATGGATAATACGCCTCCGATTTCCTCCGTTTGGGGTTCTTCCCCGGCCGATCGTCGTCTTCACCCGTCGATTGACTCTCCCTGCACCGTTTCGCGCTCGGCATTCCCGATTTCAAACTCCGCTTGATTATCATTGTCCACCGGCTCGATCACCCACAAACCCTAATCGTGGTTCCAACCAAAATCCCAATTTTCCTCGATCGAAAACCCTAATCCGAGGCAAACCCAATTCGATTCGACGTGAGAAGAGGCTAGCAGGAGGGAGAAATCGAACCAAAAGGGGCTCGAGATTGATGGGTCGCTGAGATATGAGAAAAACAGAGGAAGTCGGATCTGGGTGAAATCAATCACGGATTTGAACACAAAAAGAAATTTTCAGAGCGCAAATTCGAGTAAAATCAAACTGGGTTCACTAATAAATTTATGGGTTTCGATATTCGAAGAGAATTGGAACACCCACCATTGAGATTGAAGAGAAAAATTTGGGGTTTTTTTTTCGTGTTTGATAGAGGAAACAATGTGGTGGTGGCTTCTGAGACAAATACAGAGAGAGAGAGAAAGAGAAAGAGAAAGGAAACGAGAGAGGCGGAATTCGTTTTATTGTTTTTGCGGTGATGTGTTTTATGATAATGTGGATTTAGAATTGTAGACGTGCAAAAAAACGAGACCGAATTCGCAAATTCAATGATAGTGAGTTCCAATGGATCGAAAAGTTTTTGTTTTTGAAGGTGGGTGAAGTTCCATGATCGTGGAAAGTTGTTCTCATGTTGTACAATTTTAATATGTTTCATTGATGGATTACGGGTACGTGCTCAAGATAATGGAATTTCATGTTGGATGAATAATTTTTGGTGTAATTTTCATGGGTTCTTCTCAGCTATGGTTTTGTGCATTTTTCTTTTCGTCTTTCTGAGATTCATGTTAGATGGTGAATTGAATTGGTGAAGGAAGAAGAAGAGACAGTGTAACCCAAGTTAATGGCCATGGAGGAGCTCGATACTTTCTTTTGATAAAGGGTTACTTTGAATGGGGGGAATTGGAGAAATGGGTTTTGATGTTGGTCCATGGCGATGGTCATCTTCTTCCTTCATCAAGGTGTAAGAAGTTTAAAAAATGAGCCCAAAAAAGGTTACACACGATCAGACAAGGTTGTCACCGTGTGCTGATGGAGTTTTGGCTCGATTACATACTAGTTCCCAAAATCTCATAAGTCCAAAACAGTGTTGCACCGCGGACGACGAAAGATATGGTTGGTCTATGGTGGCTTGGGAGGGTGGCCGGCGACTGGTGCAGTGTCTGGGATGGCCGGGTGGTGAAGATAGTGTGGTGTCCATGGTGGCGGGGATGAGGCCAAGGCATGATGCCGTGTTCATGGCCGCAGGGGGGCCAGTCGGTGTTGGTGGGGGCAGGCGGTGGGGCAGCAGCTCGGTGGAGGAGGCTGTGTTGGGTTGTTGACGCCTTGAATGGGCGGCAGCTGTCTTGTAGAGGACGTTGATGGCCTATGATGCTGGACAACGGCTGCCAAGACTGTTGATGACCAGATCTTGATCCGTTGGTCTGGTCGTGTCTAGATTGGTTTCAATCGATACTCGGAACACAACCACATGTTTCAGCTATTATCGCCCTATCATCAGTTGTGTCGACCATTGCGCCTATCATCAGTTGTGGGCGATCCAAGACTCCTAAAAATTAAACCTTATCAGATCATCAACAAGAATTAACGTTCCCTGAAGTTCGGTGAGATCAAACGATAGCTGGGTTCTGTGTGTCCCTTTTACATGTTAAGTGCAGTTTGACTAATGATTGATTCACAAAGAGGAAACTGTTTGCACCATTGAGCGAATTTAGCACAGACTGTAAACCAGCAGCCGCGCATGCCCGCCTCTGCTCATTTATTTATACTGTACAAGATCCAGCAATCTGGGACAGAGTACCAAATATCTCAACAAAATTCAATACAAAATGGACGAGAGAGGGAGTAGCATGTAATCGAGGTGATGGTCATCTTGGTTTATTTGGCCGCAATCGAATACTCCTGTCGAGGATATGGATTGTTACTTCAACTTGTCATGCTCATTGCTTCTTGCAATCATCGGTCTCCTGTCTTTGCAAACCTTCCCCGAACCCGTGGCTGACTCTCAGCAAGCGCCTTTCTGCAAGCGTACTGAAGAAACAGGAAAAAAAAAGAAGCAAATCTCAGTTTTTTTTAAATTTTTTTTTGTTGGATAAGTTACTGCCGTGACAATTCTGGAGGAACTCAAGGGATTCAAGAGCAGCTGCCCTCTTAGAAACTCTGACAACCGAATAATTCACGGGAGGTCATTAAAAAATGGATTTAACATTTTCAGAAACGAGGATACAATGAAATTCATCCTTGAGCTGGACAATCGAAAGAGTCGAGCCTACTAATCTTCGTGACAGCAATAAGATTCAGAATAGAGTCAGATAACAAAATTTACCTTGACTTTCCTCCCAAAGTTCCTCCTTGACTTCTTGTTTCTATATCTGTTGAGCTTTTTCATACGGTCCTCAGAGGCGCAGCTCCTTGTTACTAAATGCGGCTGGATCGTTGGAGCATGGACGAGGCTTATATTGCCATTACCAAGAGTCTGTCACAAAAACTCAGTCAATGACCCAGCCCCATCCTGTGGGAATGGTGCAACCATTTCTCAGTTAATAACCTAACAAACAAAGTCAACTGAAATGCTCGACGCCAAAAATATATCGAGATTACGTGCACTGAGTTATGATGACACAATATCAGAAACCCGCTAAGTTCCTCACATCAAAGATTACTTGCCACAACCAAAGGCGAAAAGCAGGCTAAACAAGTAAGCACACAATGACCCGATTTGCATGGAACAACACAGAACAGTTCTTGGAGCTTCATGGATCCGCATAAATAACAAAATCGATGCTGCAACAAAAAGAAACGGTTCTCACCTTAATATCTCCATCGCTGTATGATCTCTTCATTCGATATGCAGCTTCAAAATTCACTTCCGAAAATCCCAAGAAACTAGGCCGCACTGACATTGGCTTTACACACTCCATCTCAGCTGGACACCCTGAGCTGACACTCTTTTGGAAAGAGGACTCTGAAGGCAATTTGTCATCTTCGACCCGAAACACATTTTCTTCTGTCAAAGGAGAAAGCATGGGACAAAGATGTGGCAGCACAGCATCCACAAGTGGAAGGACGGCTGATTCTACGTCTTTCTTGCACTCGTAGAAAACGTCACTGAGAAGCTGCCCATTTTGCAGCGCTTCCATATCTCCAACTTCGAGGACTTCAGCTGGCATTACATGATCCCCACAGGACATCATCGAAATGGCTGCAGCAACGGGATCAATACTCAAAATCGGTTCTTCAATGATAGGTTCCGGAGCTTTGAAAAGATCCCCTTCTCCTCCCAAATCATATTCCGTTACAATAGATGTCTGTAGAGTATGTTTCTAAATAATCAGGCAATCAGCATTTTATATAGTCTATCTAGATAAAAGAAGAGAACTTGTAGCAAAGCTAAATGGGTTATCTGCTTCTGCTGTCAATACTTGTTTCAGATATGGTCCCTGTAAGTCTAGGAGAAACTGAAACCCCTAGCACGCAATTTAACCACAATCCTTGACCTGAAAACTAGTAACATATACTACGACAATAACCCAAGTAATTTTCCGTCCCCATGAAAATGAAAATCAAGGCACAAAATCACAAAAAGAAAACAAAATCCCTTCTAGAATTTCTAACAAAGCAGGAAACCCTAGAAACAGTAGGTCGGATCACACCGTTAGGGCCAATGCTCAATTAAGCAGTTAAATCATCCCTAATCATGACGACTTAATCAAGAGATTATTTCTTCTGGGCAGTGACAAAATTCGATCTTTTTCATCTGGGCACTCTTCACATGCAGTGAAATTGCACGAATTGATGAGGGCAAAAGAAATCAATACCATTGACGATGTGGGTTTCTGATACAGGCAAAGATCTTGAAGCTGCTGCAATTCATGGGAGAAATTATTGATATGCGTGTAAAAAATTCCCGTTTCTGCATACATTTTTGCGCTTCTCCTCTTCTCTTTCTCAATGAAGGAAATCGAAGGGGCTGTGAGCTGCTTTCTTCTGTTCTACTCTTGCTAGAAATAGAACAGGGAACTTGTACAAGGTTCGGATGTGAATGCAGGGTGTCAATTGGTTCATTTCTTGTCATCTTATGGGTCTTTATTGTTCCATAATTTTGCTCGATTGGCACGACTTCTCGCAAATATATCATGTACTCCCTCAGTTTGTTTATTTATTTCATAACGTAATCAATATAAAATTTAATATATATATATTGAAATAATTTATTTATTTTTTGTAAATTTATCATGAAACATCAATGATAATATAAATTATATATTTTAATTTAATATATATCATTGAGTGATCAGACGTGGTGATATGTAAACGAAATTGATATTCATAAATATATAATAATATAAAATATATAAAACAGAGAGAATAAATATTGGTATTTCTTCTCATAGAACTTTGAGATAAATATGTATTTTCCTCGTGTATCCGTAAAACTAAATCCAATTAGGGATTAATTAAAGTTTTAGCAACTAGCGTGTAATATCAATTGTATAAGCTTTGATTTTGATTTCAAAGTTAGAATACATGATTGGTTTGAGTTCAATTTGATCATATCCAATTGTCATGTTTATCATATCCAATTGTCATGTTTATCAGTTGGTGTAAAGAGGAAAAAAGAAGAAGCTATATAGTCGTTAAAAGGGTTTTATTACCGTGCTATGAACTTTATACTTTATGCTTGTGATTTATAATACGTGGTTCTTTTACTTCACTTTACAACTATGTGACAAGTTTAATATATATATATATATATATTCAGTTAATATTTGTTTAGATAGAAACAAAACAGATAGTAAAAAGACCATATCGTTCCATACCGAATGATATTATCCGGGAAATAAAGCTAAAGATGAGACAAAGACAAACAAGGTAAAAGACAAAAAGAGTGGCATTGTCATTTGTCAATCACATTCTAATGTGAAACACGCTCTTCATTTTTCTATTACTATCATTTACTATTTCAATCATTATAACTCAAAACATTTTCTTCTATCGGTAAGAATTTATACTAAACGTTACTCACTGTTGATAGCAATACATGTCACGAAGGACTAGTTTACAAATAAAAGCAATGTTTCCCCTAACCCGATGATGATTGTCATACATCTGTAAGAGAAGCAAGATTACGTGAATCATGAACGTTAATTTGGAGAAACCATTTTAGTTTGGACTTTGGATTATAAGTTATCAAAATGGTGTGCAAGGTGAACGAGGTTGGACATTTTGGAAGAAAAGAAAGATTCTTTCACAAAATTCTTCATTGCGTGTATGATGGAGTCCCATACCCCACTTCGACAAATTGTGTAGCACATTGATTGACGGTAGTCGGTGGTAGCGTTGTCAAGTAACCGCGGCTCGTCGGCCCTGTCTGGCCCGACCCATTTAAACCCTGTCCCGTTAGGCCCTTAACTTTGATTGGGCTAAGTCCGGCCCGTCTCTTGAGATGGGATTGGAGCTTGACCTTGATTCTAGAGGGACAACCGCAGCCTGATCCGGTCACGTAAAAAATTTGGACTTGGCCTAACTCGTGGACAGGGCTGCCCGGCCTTTTGTTTTTTTTTTTTTTTTATAAATTGTACAAAGAAGATTGTGAACGGTTTCAAAACAACTATCATTTCCCCTTCCATGCATGGTTTATGAGAAACAACTCTTAACGATTTATATTGTGTCACTCCCTATATGAAAAACAGTTTTCGGTTTATGTTACTCCCTATATGAAAAACAGTTTTCGGTTTATAACATAAACCGAAAACCCAATTACCAAAATCGCTGACCCTTTTATAAACCATAAATGGTTATCAGGATGATTTGAGAGTAAGATTTCTGTTAATTCTAAATCGTTGTTGTATCTTTAGTTCTTGTTGACCAAGCCAACTCATCTTTCTGATAGGTCTTTATGAAGTAAAGAGAAGTCAAGCGATTCCAGGACAGACGGGCTGGCAGGCCTTTACCAATCCAGTCATGAGATACTACACCACAGAGCCGAAAGAGTAGGAAGTAGGAATGGAACCTTTTCCCGCTCTAATCTTGAAATCTTCGTAGACAGGTGAATCCCAAACAAAAGCCTTAGACCTTTTGAAGAGGCATTCTGTGTAGATCAATTTAGGGCGTCAGATTGAAGATCAAGGCGTAGTTCATCCCATCCGCCTATTGTAAAACCCGTACACAATTTCCTAAGTTTATTTCAATGGTCCTATTTTCAAATTGTGACTGAAAAAGTTACCATCAGACCTCAATCCAAGAGCAAAAAGCACTTTGAGACCCGACCCTTTCATTTTGACTGGGTCGTGCCGGGCCAGGCTGATCCAATGTACAATATGTGGAATAAAAGCCTTAAAGCATCCACAAAGACTTCATTTTTTTTTCTTTTGTGGAGATTATCACATGCAAAATCGCTGATTTGGAGTGAATATTGTAAAAAAGTATCATAATGGCATAAGATATCTACTATACGAAAGTTATTGAAATTGTAACTTGATCGAATATTAATAGATTTAGTCTTTTTTTTAATTAAATTTTAATTTTTTTTACTTAATAAATAAGATATAAATAATTTTTTAAAATTGGATATTTTTATATTTAATAATTATTATTTTTATAATAGTTTTGACTCCTGTAATTAACTGTCCATATTCCACAAAATCTTCACGTTCCATGAAATTTCAGGCGACGATGACCACCACAATGACCATGGTGATAACCTTCATTTGCAAATCTAGACTCTAATCAAGCCCACCAGACCGACAAAACCACGATCGAACGAACTCTTATCAGCCGTCCGATCATCGTATCATCATCATCGTCCCCTTTCCATCCCTCCCCCATTCTTTCATCATCGAAGAAACGGAAACTCCATCGCCGTCGCCACCGTCGCCGCCTACTCCGATTACTCCTCCACAAGCTCTCCTCAATCATACAATCATCATGGACTCGATTGATTTGAGCGTTTCCTGTGTATAGTTAACCGGATGCTAACGCTAATTCTCCATGCTTTTGCTCCTAATTGATTGAGTTGTTTCGCTTCTCAGGGTTACGCCGCGGTGCTGATATCGAATCGAGTTTTTCTATTAATCGCTGTTCGTGGAGGATTTTCTCGTCCTTTTTGATTTTATAAGCTAGTTTATGATCAGTTCTGTGCATAGATTGAGATATATTGCGGCACGTGTTTGATTTCCATATAGGGATTAGAGGTTGTTTATGATCTTATGCCAATCCAGAAATGTTCGATGACAACGACGACGATGAGAGACCGGTGGTGTTCAGGAGGAGGGACTCAGCATCTAATAAGAATCAGTTAGGGTTTCTAGATAAGAGGAGTTCAGCATCGCAACCGGATAAGCAACAAGCGAGGCTTGCTTCGGGTGTGAATCATGCTTCGAGTAGCCCTAGTTTTAGTGGCGCTAATCGGAATGCAGCTCAATCATCAGTTAAGGCTTTGGTGCCGAAGCCTTTTGGAGACATCAAGAAGTCCCCAACAACATCGTCGGCCTTACGTCGTGATCACCCGAAGAAGGATTCAATTCTTGAATTGCAGGAGTCTCTGTGTTTTGACTCGGATGATTCTGATGACGATATGCCACTGGGTTCGAGACGTGCGTATATACCTGTGAATAATGGTATGAGCACCAACTCTGGACCTTCAAAGAAGAAAGCAGAAGCTTCTAAGTTTAATGTCGCATCTTCAGGTTGTGATCCGTTGAGGAAGGATTTTGATGTTAAAAATGAATCTTCACGTGGTGACTCAGACTCTGATGATGACAAGCCACTCAGCGCAAGGATTCCCGGTATCCCTGCAAAGAAAATGCCTCTATCTACTAAGTTCCAGGTGAGATCAAATGGAGGATTGCCTTCTAGTAACATGTATGATTCTTACGGTGACAAACTGTTGCCTTTGAAGCGGCAGCAAAATGGTGCAGGTGGAGAGGAAAATCAAATGGCAAAGACCCTTATGGCTCATAAGAGGGCAGCCACTGAGGCCGGTTCAGGGCCTTCGGGGCAATCTTCCTTGAAAAGGCTCAAGCCTTCAGATGCATCCGATCGGGGTAGAGTGAATCATGTTGCCATAAAATCAGAGCCAGACGATGAGAGTGATCAGGTTCCTATCAGTCAGCGAATAAAAGAAGCTGCATCCGCTAACAACTCAGAGACTTTGAGGCTGAAACAGAACAAGGTTGTGTCTTCTTCGTTCAAGGTAAAGCAGGAGAACAAATTCAAGAAATTCTCCAAGAACTCAAGTTACTTTAAGTCGTCAAAATTTCCACCTAGATCTAGTGAAGGGAAGAAATGGAGTACTTTATCTCACAATGGTGTAATGTTCCCTCCGCCATACGAGCCTCACGGGGTGAAGATGCTCTATGATGGCAAGCCAGTTGATCTCACTCCTGAGCAGGAAGAGGTAAGTTTCCTCTCTTTCAGATCAAGTCCCCTTTAAATAATATTGCTTGGTCTATAGTTAGTGTTAGCTGTGTTTCCTCATATCCTAGAACAGGTAAGAATACATGGTCATTATTGCTACATCTTATATGATGGTATGTCTTCTTGGCAGGTCGCAACTATGTATGCAGCAATGCTTGAGACTGATTATGTACAGAAGCCTAAATTCAATGAGAATTTTTTCAATGATTGGAAAAAGATACTAGGAAAGAATCATATCATACAGGATCTTAAAAAATGTGATTTTACCCCTATTCATCAGTGGCATCTCATCGAGAAGGAGAAAAAGAAGCAAATGAGCTTGGAAGTAAGCGCTGATCTCTGAATAGTATTGCTGGATCTTATTTGAATATGATAAGAAAATTTTTATCTGTTGTTATTCATACTTCGTGCTAATGTATATGGCATCATTATTTCTTCTTGTTCCATCTGTCCAGGAGAAAAAGGCATTGAAAGAAGAGAAATCAAAACAAGAGGAGAAATATATGTGGGCTATACTTGATGGAGTCAAAGAAAAGGTAATCCAGTTTTATGTTTCGGTATTTTTTTAGAAGTGATCATTTTGAAATTTGTAGCGGGACATAAGTTCATGATTTTTCTCAACTGGTAAGGTGCTGCCATCCCAAGTCTCTTTGTAGCATCAACAAATGCAGGGATTCACTGATATCCAACTTTTGTCAAGATTGATTTTAGTTCAATTCGTGTAGATTGAATAGCTTTCGTTAGGAATTGGAGCAGAAAGCCTAGACGCTTGAAATCACTAGAATAACGCATAATGGTCCTCTATTTTTGGTAGATCACTAGCACTTCTAATGTGGGAAAATTTTTTCTGGGAGGGAAATAAGGATATCTCAAGACAGGTGGTTGTTTCAAGTTCCAACCAATAAAATTTAAATATCACAAAGACATGTGATGCTTATGCCAGAAAACAATCTCGTCTTCAGATATATTCTCGCTCTGTTGAAATCAGAAAGGTGTGATGTCTGCATTGGATATTTAATTTTACCGTGACGCTTCATACCACTTATTTCATGGTGCTTTTAGGTGGGCAACTTCCGAGTTGAGCCCCCGGGGTTGTTTAGAGGCCGCGGCGAGCATCCAAAGGTCTGCTGGTGATTTGTGAATGACAGATTACCCTCAATACACTTAGTTGAAGTACGTTGAGTATCCCGTTGGTATGTTATCGCTGATACTTGCAGTCTTGTTGCAGATGGGAAAGCTGAAAAAGCGTATTTATCCTAGTGACATTACAATCAACATAGGAAAGGAGGCTCCCGTTCCAGAATGTCACATCCCTGGAGAAAGGTGCTTGTCAAGTTTTCTTTTTTGCTTGGGTTGATATGCCTTGTTACATTTATGTGATCAAATACACAGATGCGAATATTAACAGCTCAAGATACGTGACAATATGTGGAGCTTCTTATAGGTGGAAAGAAGTCAGACATGACAACACAGTTACCTGGTTAGCCTATTGGAACGATCCAATCAATCAGAAAGAGTTCAAGTATGTCTTCTTTGCTGCTAGCAGCACCTTGAAGGGACAAAGTGACAAGGAGAAGTATGAGAAAGCGAGGAAGTTGAAAGTAAATTCCTTTCGTGGTTTCACAGACGGACTCTTTTTACCATCATATTATATTTTGATGAGCAAAATGTGATTTAAATGTCAAGTGCAGGATTACATTCAAAATATTAGGGCCACCTACACCAGGAATTTTACGATCAAAGATGTGGCAACACGGCAAATCGCAGTTGCCACATATCTTATTGATAGGCTCGCACTCAGGGCTGGCAATGAAAAGGTACTGATGCCAAAAGAATTTCTTCTTTGTACTGGGATAAAAGCTTGCTTTGTTTTTGTGGTTATGAATGGTAGTTGGTGTAACCGCTCTGTGGCAAAACCAATATGATGTGAGACCTTGATAGCGATAATCTAAGCTACCTGCTGAAGCTGAAAGGTTCTTTTTTTTTTCCTGTACTGCAGGATGATGATGAAGCGGATACAGTTGGTTGCTGCACTCTGAAAGTGGAAAATGTGAAGCCTATTCCACCCAACATATTGGAGGTTAGTTGATTTCTCTCATATGCTGGATTTAGTTAAGAAAGAAAATAGTATGCAAACAAACTATTTTATCATCCTGCAGGTGTTTGAGAGTTCCGCCATAATATAAGTGATTGGAAAAGTTACCTGTTGTTGTATAACACGAAACAAACTTTACAGATTTTTGAATTTCACAACTCACAAGTTTTACAGTTTGTGGAAGATTATGTGCCGCAAGTTTATGTATGGCCTTGTCTTAATAAGCTTTATAACAACCTTTCTGGATGGTACAGTTTGATTTTCTTGGTAAAGATTCAATCAAATATTATAAGCAATTCGAAGCTGATCCGCTCGTGTTTAAAGCAGTGACAGAGTTTCGAAGAGGTATTACTGCTTTTCTTTGCAGAAGGCTTTAGCCTCGTTCCTATGCTGGAGTTCTAATACAAAATTTTGTTATCAGGTAAGAAAGACACTGATGATCTCTTTGATGAGCTGGATACAAGTAAGCTAAATGCACATCTCAAAGACATAATGCCTGGCCTCACAGCAAAAGTCTTCCGTACCTATAATGCATCTTCCACGCTTGACATTATGGTAAGATATCCTGCAAATGCTTGTTCATGTGTAATCAGTTCACTGTTCTGAAGACACGTTTGAAAAAGGAGGGCTGAACCGCTTGCACATCCCGTTCAAATCTTTACTCAAGTCTGTTTCAACCCAAATCCAAATACTATCATGGTGCTCAGATGTAGCTGCATAATGTCTTTGTGATGTTAGCTGATGGGTTTTGAGCTTTTTAAATATTATTTGGTATTTTTTCTTTTTTGTCTTTTAATAGTTGAGTAGAGATGAAGGGGAGGGAGATTTGACTCAGAAGGTCCTCATATACAACCAGGCAAACAAAGAGGTAAAATGGTATTACCTGAAAAGTTTTGACTTGAAGACTTGAGGCGAGAGTGCAGGAAGGAAAACCCAATTTTTTTTGTATCCCATTGGCAGGTTGCGATCATATGTAACCATCAACGTTCTGTGTCAAAGAATCATGCTTCATCGATGGAGAAATTGAATGGGAAATTGAATGACGAGAAGGTTGGATTTCTTTTGTTGCTTTTTCTGTACTTCTCCCTTACACAATTTTTTACTTGGTCTCAACAAATGGGTACTCCCGTTTGAATATGATGTGCACGTGTAATCCATTTGTGGATTTTTCGTGTTCAGTGCGATCTCTGCCTGCTTTCCTTTCAAGTTGTTCTTTAAGGAGTTCGAGGCTGATTTTAGATCCACTGAAACACACTTTTTGCTCATGTGAATTTGTGATCATTGTCCGCGTAGCCATTGTTAGCATTGTATGCCTCACTATGATATTTTCCATCACGCCTATCTGTCACCAACCATTTCAATGTTGTGTTACAGCACCTCTTGAATCAACTGGAGATAAATTTGGCCCGGGCAAAGAAAGGGCTGCCTCCATTGAAGGATGCCGATGGAAAGCAAAGAAGAAACTTGGCCCCTGAAGCGTACTTAATTCATCCTGTTAATCACTTTCTTCTTGTGTAGATGTACTTTTGAACTTGATGCTGACCAGTGGTTGCCTCGCAGTCTTAAAAAGAAGATTGCTCAAACAAATGCAAAAATCGAGAAAATGGAGCTGGATATGGAGAGCAGGGAGGACATGAAGCAGATAGCGCTAGGAACATCAAGGCTGAACTACTGTGATCCTAGGATCACTGTGGCATGGTGCAAAAGGAATGAAGTTCCGATTGAAAAGGTTAGCGTCGCCACTTTTTTTCTTAATAATGTAGATCTTCATGTTCGGGATTCTGGAAATATGCCAGAATAACATTTTAACATTCTCTTATTACATTTGAGATCGATCTTTGCATTGTGAAGCTTCTTTTTCTCTCAACCTTTTCATAGCTGAACTGTTTCGACCATTGAGCCGCCTCTAGGGTTCAAATTCTGATCATGTAGCAGCTTTTTTGGGCCGAGCCCTTAGCTGATTGCTTTGCATTTTTAGACCTTAGCCACTGCGGGTTTTTCGCATTGCTCGGGTACTCGTGACATGAGCTATAATTAACTAAGGTTTCGAGTATGAAAGATGATGATTAGAATGTGCCATGTCTTATAGACACCTCTAGTTGAAGTTGCATTGGGACACAACTGTATGCAAACATGGCATGGCTGGTTCTGACTTCTGATAGATTTTTGGTTTCGCAGTTTTTTGGCAAAACTATGCAGGCGAAGTTTGCATGGGCCATGGATGTTGATCCAAGCTTCAGATTCTGAGTTGCCATCGGCAAGTCCTTCCATGTTCTTCTTGTCTTGAGCAGCGAATCTTAAATCATGTCTGCATTTCGTTCCTTCTCAAATTTTATATAGAGGGCGCTTCTCGAACAAGTATATCTCGAGTTGCAGATCCATCCGGTTCAATTTATTCATCGTTTTTCAAATGCACAGGCGTCAAAGAGGTCAGAGGTAGAATATGTTTCAGCGAATTTGATCAATACATGAAAGGTAACCTGATCTAACTGTTGTAATTGGATTTGCTCACATTCGACTCATGCGCCACTTGTTGGTAATTTTTAGTCATATTTTCCTTCAATACGATCCTTCTCTTTCATATGGATTGTGGATACACAGGAATTGTAACACGATTTTCTTTTTCCTAGAACATAGAACTATTGCTACTCACTGTGTTATCGGTGGATAGTAGTTTTGTAATAATAGAACTGCTACTCGAAGTCAAATAGATATTGAATTAATGTGAAATGTTATTGTGGATGTTCTAGCATAAACTTGGCCTTCCGAAAACGTACCTTTCATAATGGCCAAAATCCTTTTTGAAAAAGCTTATACCATCTATCCAAGTTCTTTTTTCACAGTAGGATTCACACTATATGGATAATTATTGGTTTTTTGTTTCCATTTTAAAATACATAATAACTTACAGAAGAGTTTTTACTGTTATTTCTTGGATATCAGTATATTTGTTAAATTTTGAAATTTGTTATAATTTGCATGAAATACCTCTCAAGTTCAATCAAGTTATCGAGAATGTGAAAGTTCAACCAAAGTCTATCTATTGGCTGGACCACTCTGGTTTCCTATCTTTGACAAAAGAACGTTTGGCAAGTGATTACCATTTGTTAGTGTTCAACTCTACAATTGTTCACACTTAATTAAACAACTTATAGACAATTAAGAAGAAATGGAATTACTAGTACCATTCTGCCTATGTTCACACTCACACGGAGAGGAGTCAATTTAGCAATCACAAGTAGACTCCATGATATTCTATACTTGATAATAATGTAAGTGGTGCCATGCCCCCAAGTATATGTAAGTCTCAGGTTTTGACCCCATCCATCTCCTTTCATTTCTTCAGGTTTTCTCGGGTTCAATTGTGAGCAGGTGAGCTGATTTCATTCTTAGTTTCTTTTGTTCTTGTTGCTGCTGTTTTTTCCGTTGTTGTTTCCATTTGTTGTCTGTTTGCTGGATTTGATTTTTTTAGGGCTTCTTTGCTGCTGTCATATGGTTGCCCAGATGTGCATTAAGTTGAGATTTGGACTCACCTACTACTCTTAAAAGGTCAAAATGAGGCAGATTCACTTAGCAGGGTATCTTATTCATATGGATTTGCATGATTTTTTGTCTCTTGTATGTTGGCTTTTGTCTCAAAGGCAAGACAAAAGAACTCATTCCTGCCTCTTCAGCTTTGGGTCAAACTGATCGGTTTTCATCCAATCGCCTTGAATTTGATCTGAATGGTTATTCACCCATTCGCTGGTGTTTCTAGTTTGAATCCGAGTTATGGAACATGATGTAAAATCTGCTGTTGTAAATTGAGATCTATGTTGAGAGATGGGTGCTGTGCTTTGACTCGAGTCTTGACTGTATCAAAATTTAGCAGGCAACAATTTGTTTGTGGAAGCATGGTGATTTTCCTTCTTCAGATTCGTTTATGTGATTTCAGAGCTGGTGCAGGTCGCCTTCTCGAGTCCGATATGAAGAAGGGAAAGGAGGAAGAGAGTAACGCGGCTAAGCCATCTGAGAGAGAAGTTTTTGAGCTTTCTGGTCCTGTGCACCTCACTTTTGTTGACTGGTAACTCTCCATTTGCCATCTGAACTTTCTGCTTTGTTCAATCTGTTGCTGAAGTGGAATTGCACTTTCCGGAAGTCATTATGATGAACTTGAGCTATGCTATTTCTTAGTCCTCTATTAAAACCTAAATTCTTGGCGTAGAGAGTCTGAGGGAGCTGTAGAAGTAGAGGTGACTAAATGTCACGAGTTCAAATCCTACCATCACTGATACTAACATTAGTAGTATAGTATTGAGATAGCCTTCACCTGAAAGGTTCATGGACAAAGTCGAGCTACTGGTGATTTGCGTTGGATGAGGTTGACCTCTGTTTCATCCTTTGTTTCTGTATAATTTGGTGACATTGAAATACACTGTCATCATGCCTTTAATGGTATCTCTCTTTCAGTTGGCCGCCAGTTGATTACCCTTTTCACCATGAACTAAACTTTGAATACCTGACATGTTTACATCAGGAGACTACCTGAACACCGGAGATCAGTTGTGGCCAGCCTAGTCCAAGGAGTGTACATTTTAGAGCGAGACAGGCAGCAAAACCGCCAAGGCACCACTGCCCTTGCTTCAGCGTGGTGGGAACATTTCAACTTCCTACTCATCCAGGTTCTAGTCGACAAGGCAGATTCATCCACTTTTGGTGCCATATACCAATATAAGCAGGCTCCTTATCTCAATGTCCCTAATCCAGTTCCTAGCTATGTAGTCGCATTTCGTGGAACAATCACAAAACCGGACTCCAGGGCACGAGACATCAAGTTGGATTTACAATTTGTTGTTAATGGACTGACTCGGTGCTCACGCTATAAGGCCGGGTTACAAGCGATCGAAGGGTTGGTCTCCCAGGTTGGCCCATCCAATGTTTGGTTAGCCGGACACTCCCTAGGCGCAGCAATAGCTCTCCAAGCGGGGAAACATATGGCCAAAAGAGGATGCTACGTCGAGACATATCTCTTCAATCCTCCGTTCAGCTCCCTGCCCTTGGAGAAGATCAAAGACCCTTGGTTGAAGGACGGGATTCGCTACACGGGTAGTCTATTAACCGCCGGGCTTGCCACCCTTGTCAAGGGCATTAGTAGCAGCACCAGTAGTATTAATGGTGTTGCCACTCACGGGCCCCAGAATAATGACCCGTTTCTCGGGTTATATTCTTGGGTCCCATACCTTTTCGTGAACCCGGCGGACCCGATATGCCTGGAGTACGTCGGGTACTTTGAGTACCGTGACAAGATGGTGGCGACGGGCGGGGGAGGGATCGAGAGGATAGCCGCGCAGAACTCGATAGTGAGCCTGGTGTCGGGCGTGATGGGACGGGACGGCGAGGCACCTCATCTGTTGCCTACGGCGTTTGTGACTAGTAATATGAGTCCAGCTGAGGATTTCAAGAAGGCTCATGGGATTCATCAGTGGTGGAGTCCTCATCCTTATTGGCACTCCAAATTCTATCAGTTTGGATAAAGTGTCTATATCAACATTTTGGAAATTGAACTTTAAAGGTAAAAGATTTGATTGTTTTAATCTCTTCAAAAGGCGACTACTTGTGTTTAAGATCATTAGTTTGCAGCAAAATGTTAGGTTTTGGATAAATGATGTAAGATTCTACGTCATTTTCCAGTGAACTATGTAGAACTGAAAAGCGAAACCCATGATGTCATCGTGTTTGTACGAAGTGATTCCTTTATGTTGATTTAACGATAAGTTGGATCATCATGGCTTATCGACGTTTTTGTGCCCTGTTAGGAAAAGCGGACGACATTCCAAGATAACTGATGTATGAAGCCAAAAGGTAAATCCCTTAGTCCCTTTGCCGTTTCTTTCCTGTGCTATCTTTCTCATCGATGGCACACAAGACCTTCGTTTAATCTTCTTCGCTCGATGACTGAAAATTCAAGCTTAGTAGAGTTAGTGAAACTTGGTTGTCTTGCATTTATGGATTTAGAAACATAAGAGTAATGTCCAGCTAAGCGAAAGACTATTTGTTGATTGCTGAATATCACAAATGGTGCATACAAATGTGTCAAAATCGAACATTATGTGAAGAAAAGATGTGTTGGAAAAATGAATTGCACGCCATGTGAGAAATCCAGCTAGCATGTGCGTTTGTTTGTTGCTTGGCTGAGATCGAGCCGCCCTCTGCACATTGATCGGATGCAATACTGCTATCCATGGTTTAGACTGTAGCTATGCCCGAAGCAATATATGTACCATTCATAAATGATGCTCCCCCTCACATGATATAATAAACGGTTTGATCAAACACGTGAATTTATATATTTATTGAATTTTTATGTAATTTGATAAAGAAATAATATTTTTTAAATGATAATGAGATTTTACTACAACAGTTATGAGAATAGATAATAAGTATATTGTAACAGATGATTACATGTGAAAAGATTAATGGATGGAAGTTGAAAGTTGGTTTGATGGCTCAGTGAAATTGATTTAGGGATAAACCGCATTGTCCTCTAAGTAAGAGATTAAGGGTTCGACATCTGGAGACAGAGGAAACAACTGAGGTGTCCTCTCTCACATTTTTAAAAACTATTTTGAAGCAATACAAGATAACAGAATTAGGGCTCTTTAGGTTGAATGGTTTTTTAATTCCAATTGGTTCAAATGTAAAAGATAAGAGATTAGGGTTCATTGTTTTTTGTATCGAATTTGGTTATGTTGATTCTTCAAAATTATTCAAACCCGGTCGAGGCAGCATGATCCAAGGGTCTTGAGGTAAGTTGCAGTTGGCTTCTCCTGACAGTTACATTTTTGTCCCTTCAACCTGTGACTGCCAGAGATGAAAATGCAGAACCTGACCCTTTTTTTTTTTTCCCCTCCAAAAAGCCGTGTTGCGGCATCAGAGATGACTGCCCTATACAGCACAAATCATTTCTCCAATATGTATAAGTGTTATTTATATTATATAAAAAAAAATAACACTTAGTTTTAAACCAATGCCCTTCTCGCACTTGAGCCTTGACTGCATTTGAGGTGTGAGTCAAGTCATAATGGTCCATTTCATACCAAATGCGGTGTAGAAACAGGTGAAAGATTTAAGCACGTGACATGTTGTTGTCATCGGTAATTCATGCTTATGTCATCGGAATATGTGGGAGTACTAAATGTGTACGTAATCGACTCTCGGGGAATTTCTGATTTCGCACTTCACTTTGCACTTTGTGCTAGGTGTTTTTGTGATGTAGCTATGCACCGTCGGATATTGCTGAAAAAGTTTATGTCACCTTTTGCCAAAGGTCTCCCTCTTGGGACATATGTAACAGTACCATAGTGGCATAGTGGAAGAAGCTGCTACACATTTGCTCTGTCGGACCACAAACTAGCTAGGATGAGATTGACTTCTCACCAAATGCGACATTTCCTCATAGATGATCTAAAAGAACTTCATGGTAAAAATTTGAATCAAGCATTTGGTCAGGATGAAATTATCCAATACTGGATTCGAGCCGAACCGGAAAAGACCGTAATTAGGGCAAAGTCTCGAACCGGAGAAGACTAGAATTGGAAATTTGTTTTAAGAGAACCAAGCTCCTAGTTGCTTGGATCATGACATTGATGATTAAGAATTTTTGTAAAGTTACACAAATTCTACTTTCTATTTTTTTAAAGATTAATTCAAGTTTCTAATTATTTTTGTATAAAGTCACTTCTTCCCTCCACTTATTGTTCCATTGATCATACATCCTTCAAAAAGGCAAAAGAAAAAAAACCCAAAATGTCATCTCCTCCTCCATTTCACAATGCATCCCACAGCTATGGCAGACTCACTCCCCTCACACCACAACCCGATCCGAACCCGCAAACCCGACCCAAAACCCGCCCTCTTTTACGCTGCCTCGCGGCCCTCGCTATACTCCTACTCCTCCTAGCCACAGCCACAGCAGCCACATCTCTGATCATGCAGTGGAGATCACAACATGGTTCGGATCGGACCATTAAGCCCACTAAGGAGATTTCTGAGCTCTGCGGGTCGGCCCGGTACCAAAACTTGTGTGTGGAGTCTCTGCTCGGGTTCCCGGGCGCCATGAAGGCGAGTGGCGATGAGTTGGTTCACATTTCGGTTAATGTCACATTGATGAAGTTCGGAAAAGCGTTGGATTTGTCGACGCAGATTGGGTACTTGGAGATGGGATCGCTTGGACGGTCGGCTTACGAGGATTGCCTCGAGCTGTTGGATCATTCCGTCGACCTGCTAACACGGTCGCTTTCCTCCGTTCAGTCTAAGCAGGTCGATATGATAATCATTCAATCATAACTTCATATTTTAATGGTTAAGAACAATGGTGACATGTTGGATATGATAGTATTTTATTTCGTATATTTTGTCATTTATTGTGCTTGAAATATTGATTTGTTCTAAGCTAAATCAAGTGAATGCTGTATTGTTGAAAAAACATAGGGTGGGACCAACATGGATGTGATGACATGGCTGGCAGCAGCGGTGACCAATCAAGACACGTGTATGGAAGGGATTGATGGGATGAGTGGGCCCGCAAGGGATCATTTAGCCGGAACAATGAAGGACTTGTCGGAGATGGTAAGCAACTCGTTAGCAATCTTTGCTAATACTAGGAAAGGAGGTGGAAACGATGTCGAATACGAAGGTATAACGATAGGGAATCGTCGTAGGCGGCTTTCAGGACTCGTGCCAAAGTCGAATGGTTTTGATCACCCGATATGGTTTACTAGGAGAGACAGGATTCTGTTGGCTACACCGTCGTCTCAGATTCAAGCGGATGTTGTTGTGTCACAAGGCGGACAAAATGGTACGGTTAAGACCATCCTGGAGGCTATTAACATGGCTCCTGTGATGACCAATCGACGGTTTATTATTCACGTGACTGCTGGAAGGTAGATGATTTACTAATCTTGTAATCTTTAATTTCAAAGTCGGCTGGCTGTCTTATGATAGAACTTTAGTGGGTTACAACATATGTTCCACCGCAAGGAAAAGACACTGTTGTTTGCATTATTGTTTGGAACAACTCATTTTTATTTCACTGTGAATGATACAATGGTTGTTGGCTAATGATGTCGAAGGTATGTTGAGAAGAACTTGAAGATTGGGAGGATGAAGACAAACTTGTGGTTTATTGGAGATGGTAGGGGCCAAACTGTCATTTCAGGAGACAGAAGCGTTGCCCATGATTTGATCACCACTTTCAGGACTGCTTCCTTTGGTAAGCCATAATAGTTACCTTACTCCCCTTGAATACTTGCTACTAGTAGTGTAAGTTTACCATAGGCGTTCCCGCATGAGTTTGTACCAGAGCGAGTATGAATAGAACGCACAAGTGCAAGAAAGTGTCAGTGTTCGATCCATTTCTTTTCAACAGGATAAAAACAATTTTTATTTAATGTCTTTTTTTCTTAAAAGGAAATCCTCCTTGATCAATCGAATAGTCTGCAAATCCGAAGGATCTTTTAAACCGGTTTTCGTTGATGGCTCATCATCACAAAATAGTTCTTCTCGGAAGAGTTGGTTGAACCGCTTATCATGTGGGCTTATCTCGTCATCGAAACCTGTGAAATATTCGCCTAAGCTTTTATGGCTTAAAGATAAAAAGTTTTTTGTCCTAGCTAAACTTATTGAAATTTTGTCCAAACTAAAAGTTACAAGGCTTTTGCTCTGTCTGCTCTTTTGGTGTATACGACAGCTGCCACCGGCACCGGCTTTGTAGCCAAGGACATCACCTTCGAGAACAACGCTGGTCCAGGAGAGCACCAAGCTGTGGCCCTTCGAGTTGGGGCCGATCATGCTGTCGTTTACAGGTGCGAGATCAAGGGTTATCAAGACACGCTCTATGTGCATAATCAGCGCCAGTTCTACAGAGAGTGCGACATATATGGCACGGTGGACTTTATATTCGGCAATGCAGCAGTGGTATTTCAGAATTGCACAATGTATGCTATAAAGCCTCTGCCATTGCAGAAGATCACAATTACGGCACAAAACAGGAAGGATCCGCAGATGTGCACGGGAATATCAATCCATGCTTGTCAGATCAAGGCCACCTCGGACCTGGAACTGGTTAAGTCGAGCTTTCCAACATACCTCGGACGCCCTTGGAAGCCCTTCTCTAGGGTCGTGTACATGTTATCCTACATTGGCGACCATGTCCACCCCAGAGGGTGGCTCGAGTGGAACGCTACTGCCCCTGTCGACAAGCTGTACTATGGTGAGTACTCGAACTATGGACCGAGTGCCAGCATCCAGCAACGGGTCAAGTGGCCTGGTTTGCACGCGAACATGTCAGTGTCTGAAGCAAGCGCATTTACAGTTGAACAATTTATATTTGGTTCAGCCTGGCTTAGTTCCACCGGGGTCGCATTTCAGGCTGGATTATCTGGTTAACAATACACTGCGCACTAGTGTATCACACAAGCTAGAGGGAAAATGTGTACCACATATCACATTTCTGTCATACATTCATTGCGGTTTTCTCTATTTTTTTCTTCTCATGAATGTAGTACATTCAGCTGTATAATATCCTTGTACAAACATTGATGCATATATGAGGTGCAGGATAGGAGCTATGAAAATTGGCAACGGTGATGAGCCATTTGACAGTAATTGACCAAATAATTTTAGAGCAAAAGCAAAATACATGAAGGAATAACACTGGAAGAGAGCAAAGTATATGATTCGACATAACGTTGAATCTACAAGGATGCACTTACGATACTGTAGAAGTCCTTGCCTTGTTAACAAGACTCGATGGAGCCATCTCGCAATCGATAGATACCCATATCACGACCTCCACCTACATCCCTCGGCTAAAGATCATACCAATCATCCATGAAAATATATACAATTAGAGCAAGTTCAATGGGATTGCTAATTTTTTGCATATCTGTAGTTATAAATAGTATCAAAATCTTAAAATTTGTCTATCTAAAACTTCAATGATGTTGTGGGAAAAATATCCAATTTTATTCTGTAAAATTTTAGATTTCCCAATTATATTTCAAATTTATTCTATAAACTAATTTTAAGTTTCAAATCTATTCTCCTTTTAACACAATTAATTCTTACGAACAAAACAAACAAAAACAAAATAGAAGAATTAAAACTTCAATGATGTTGTGGGCAAAGTATACCATTTTATTCTATAAAATTTTCGATTTCCCAATTATATTTCAATTTTATACTATAAACTAATTTTAAGTTTTAAATCTATCCCCCTTTTAACACAATTAAATCTTATGAACAAAATAAACAAAAACAAACAAAAACAAAAAAGAAGAATTAAAACTAACTACATATTCGGTTTTCCTTAATCCCTAAATCGATCCCTAATTCAATTTTCATTTTTCTTTCTCTGATTTCGATCCTTAGAGTTCAATTGTACCTCTAATTCACTGATGTGGCTAATCAGTCCGAAGGATCAGCGAAATCATTTACAACCAGATTATCAATTAATAAGCAGAAAAATTGATACAAATAAGAACATTCATATTAACAAGTGATTATCATATATAAAGAAACGAAATATCATTGGTATTTGAGTCGTGGGTCCTGAGTAAGACAATCCAATGATTCCTATCTCAACCCAAGATCAAATGTTAAGCATTGAGATGCATAGCTAGCTAAGTACAATATATGTTGATTATATTTGTATTAAAAGTTAAGTCACATAAGATGTTATCTGCTTACAGTATAAAATTGAGATCTCTATTTTTATAGAATATAATTAAGATGTTGAATATTTTATAGAATAGATTTACACCCAAAAAATTATCAAATTAAAAGACTTTGTAATTTATACGGGATATCCGTATTTATTACTGTCTGTAATTTATGTGGGACGGAGGAGTATTTCATAAATCACATAGAGCTTGTTAATTAAATCTGAATTGTTCGCTTTGGACAATATTTGGTAGCAACCTTCCATCATATTCTTGTCATTGAAATCAAATAAGGAAATCAAACCAGCGAGCAATCGAGCGAACCGGTAATGAGTCAGGAAGTTCATTGCATTCGAACCGGTGCTTTCTTCGCCGGCGATGTGGGTTGCAGCTCGCAGCGTATAGAAACCTCGTCGCTCGAATTTGTCCAAGAATCAGCAACAAAAGTTCGAACACCAAAGCCCAGTTTGATATGAACGAATGGCTAATGTAGATCATAATGGAATTCATATTACTCCATCCATCTCGAACATTTTACTGTTCAGACAAATTTCGAGTCATGTCCGGCCATTGCTATATGTTATTAAAATCCATTGCATAAAATCAAAAATCACGTTAGAACAAGATGGCTGAATTTCCGATGAAAAATGTAGTTTCGAGAGATCCTTGATACTGATTACTTCTTGCGTCCCTAACGCAGAATAGAGACTTCCCATCGACTAGCAACAAACTCTTGAATACAAGCTCATTATACACATCGATCGCCAGAAAAAAGGAAACGATATTGAACAATGGTAACCAGCACTTCTGTCCTGCCAAACATCGATCGATGGGCATAACCCCATGAAACCAGCTTTGTCTGTCAACAGCAACACCGCGACTTTAGCTTTATATTTGGTTCGAGGAAACAAAGGGAGATGAGGGTGAGAGGGTACCCTTTTCTCTTCTTCTGCCCTGGCTTCATTCGAGATGCACAACTATCCCGAAGGGTGATGTATCCGAGGTTTGGCCATGCGTTGTGACCGAAGGCCCTTCTTAGTTACCTAGGGAGATTCCTGGTCTCATATTTCTCCGTCGTCAACTTCTGAGGTCAGCACGAAACTTGGAAATGCAAGTGTTATGTCCCTGAAAAACAAGGTGAAAAAGCTTATACTGTGGTCAGAACTCCGGAATCCCAAAATAATGAGATCTGAAAGCGGTTGTCTTGGTTACTTTGCTCCGCTCTTATCATGGAGTCAATGCAAGAGAAAGATACATAATTGCTGAGCACATAAAAGCATTTGCCTAGCAGCTTCAACAATAGAATGAGTAATCACCTATGGTACAAAGATACTCACTTCAGATATGGGAGAGTCATGTTCTTTACAAGTGATGGGTTCTTAAACACAAACTCCTTCCACTCCTCGGGATCAATTCTCCCGTCACCTTTCAAATCAGCATCTGATAATGTCTAGAGAAACATGGAACAAAAAACTTGTGAACTTCCAAATTGAGAGTATGTATTACGTGAACACAGCCCAACTCGATGAGTTTCGTACCTTATCCACTATCATTTCAACAGCTTCCTCGGAAAGTACCAGATCCGATTCATGCAATAGAGCGAGCACCATTTCTTTCAACTGTCGGAAATCAACAACATAATCAGAAAATGCAATCGAGAAATCAAGGAGAGTTGATTGGAAGACTACTCACCTCCTCTCGTTCGATGAACCCCGTTTGTCTCAGATCATACAATCTGAATGCAACTGCGTGCAAAAAGAGATACATAAGTATGCAATCTTAACATTTGAACACTGAAAGATCAACAAAATTCCAAGGACACATTGACTGTGTATCCGAGCGACTTACATGAAATTTTGGCTTCCAAGGCTGCATTAGGGTGGAATACTCCCAATGACCGAACAAACTCTCCAAATTCGATGACTCCATTGCACTTGATATCAAACAGGTCAAATATCTGCGCAGGCAACATAGGCAGAGTTCTGGCAAACGTACACACCTGAACTCCATAAAACCAGAAAATAATGCCCGTAAAAGAAGAAATCATGAAATTGGAACACTCACCCTATCCGCAAAGAGGTTGCTTTTCTTACTATTCCGGAAGAGCGCAAGTTGGAACTCTTCCTGTTCAAACAACATGTCATCAACTCAGTTCATCTGAGAACTTGATTACAATCATACCAGATACACCAAGATATTCAGAAACATACCCTGTGTATAAGGCCATCATCGACTATTGAACTGCTTAGTTTCTTGAATAGCTCAAACAACGCATCAACTTCGCTCACGGTGACTGCACAAAGAACAAGATAATCAGACACTATAACATTGAATTTAGTAGCGTAAGTGCAGCGAGATGCATACTCACAAGGAGTTTCAGCTGAAAGAATGACAGGTTCCTCGTAGCCAGGAGGCCGAACCCGCTTTGAGTGGAAACAGCCCATAGTACCAGCTCAGCCTATTCAGCAGACAAACGAGGAGTTTCTGGGATCATACAAGTGATGCGGCCCTTTCAAAAGCAAGACCTGCGAATTGGACAGAAACCGTTTACGTTTGCTTACATCGCTTTGCAAAGGATTCCTCTGCGAGCTTACAGGTACAACCGAAACATAAGGCAAAAAATTGATGCCACGGAGTAAGGAAAAACTCAGATCAACTTAAATGTGAATAAAAATAGAGGAAATTGACTGATTACTCCTCGTCAGACAAGGTTGCACTGATTATAAGTACATCAACAAGTACTGTGGGATAAGATATGAAGATGCATTGGATAGTTGGATACTTGCATTTCAGGTGTTGCCGTTTTGACAGTTTGCAAAGAAGAGTTGACATTTAATCGCGACATGCATATGAGAACTCTTTAGGTTGACCTTGAAAAGGATACGTACGCTCCATATCATAACGTACTTCAGATTTAAGCACATGATCCTTTGGTAGTTAAAAAAACCCCAATTTCATATTATCTCAAAAGAATCAGCATGCTGAAAGTCAACTGAGGCTAAACCATGGTGTTACATTATAATAGCTCTACCAAACCAAGTAATGTCAGTAAAGCTGCCTTCATTTGCTCGACTCATGCATCCCGAGAAATGATACGCCCATGAAAGTTACGATGAAGCCATATACTCCTGCCTTGATGAACAAAAGTTTGACACGATATCAAGTCCCGTTGATCCTCATCGTAACTTTCAAGAAATAGTACTGATTGGATAGCTTTTCGACAGCGGGAACTACTATTCCATTGAGCTACAAGCTTACAGTTACACCCGTGGTCTCCCTACTAGGGAGCTCGCCTATTCTCTCAACTTCGATCATTGACTTTGCCCCAATCCTCAGTGCACAGTGAAATACCGAAGCTAGCTATAACCAAAGCATGGCTCGTAAGTCCAAATTGACGTAGCATATATGAAAAAAAAAAACCATATAACAACAAATGATGCAAGGAACCTTTACCATGATAATGAGTTGACCAAAAAAAAAACAAACTAAGAAACCATGGAAAATGACACAAAGGATGAAGTTTTCTGATACGTTAGGCGAATTATCCTTGGTATGACCAATACCAACCCCGCATATCGAACAAGAAAATGCCATACTTTCTTGTCTTCCCTCGTTATTAATCATCCATGAATCCCGAACTCTCATCAATATTAAAATTTTGGCTTAAAATTAAAGTTTCCGGAAGAGTACAACTTAGAGGCTAATAAGCACACCTCAGGTTTAGGTCGTTTTCTTTGATAAAGACGTCTTTGAATTTCGAATAAGACAACTATCAACCAAGACATATATCAACTCATCATTTTTGTCACTTTTTGGTGATCTCCTCTCCCAAATCAAGCCGCCATCCCATCAATCACATTTTTTCCCCAGAAACAAATGTCAAACAAACCTTTTATAGAAACAGATTCACATGTTGCATGCCATCTCTAGAATTTTCCATGCTTGCAAGACTGAAACTTTCTTCTCCATTTCCATTCAATTTTCTCGGGATTAACATACGATCTCCTTCAAATCACACAAAAAGCATCTTTTTTGCAGAGACCCAGATGGAATTAAACCGAATAAAATGAACCCAAATGAAATCTATCTCCATTGAGAATCTGGGTATCACCCATTCATCTAAAATCTCACAAAAGCTTCACTTTTGCAGAGACCCAGATGGAATTCAACCGAATAGAATGAACCCAAATGAAATTGATTTCAATTAAGCATCTGGGCACATACCCATTTCATCAAAACCCCAGAAATCGATCCGCAACACCCAAACAAAATCAAGAAATCAAATTGAACGCCTAATCAGATGAGTAGACCAATGTGATAACAATGTCAATACACAAAACAATGTAATCAAAGAACCTCAAGAAAATGATTTTGAATCCTTTCTAGATTACTGACCTGATGAATCTAACAAGACGATGAGAGATTTTGAATCCTCTCTTGATTCTTTCTTTTCCCCCTTTTTTTCTTCCTTGATTGATGCTTGGAATCACTTGTTGTATCTTTTTTGCTATTTATTTCTTCCCTGGCGATGAGAGTGCGCCAACCAGGATTTGATATGATATGAATTTCACAACGATCTATGCAGGGGAGGTGAGTGGGTTCTTCTGTTTATATAGAGAACAAAATGACTTTATGCTTTTCATCATTTTGAAAAATTAGTTCACTGCAAATTGCATGTGTCATATTCAATGTTGTTATCACACGTCTGCCTCGGGCTGGTGACATGCTCGCTCCTACGATTGAAAACTGGATGAGTACTGTTTGTGGTTATTGATCTGTGTACTTTTCTAAGTCATGTAATTTGGTGTTTGCGGTTATTGATCTGTGTACTTTCTAAGTCATGTAATTTGGTACTTAGGTGCTTCTCAAATTCAGAACAAAATACAAGACGAAAGAAATTGTTCTTCTTAAGTGTTTATCTTTTCAGGATCATTCGGTATGTATCATCTTCCATCTGATTACACATAAGTCCCAACACTAGCTAACGTGATATATTGCTCATCACTCTCGTCTTATTAAATCTCTCCTATATCCTTATTAAGAAGATTTTTCTATAACTATTAGATTTGAGATATTTTTTGTTATATTTACTAAAGAATCTGTATATTTTCATGGATCATTTAGGTTATGAATGATTAAATAAAATACTAACAAATGAAATCCTTACTAAATATCATTGCGTTAGTGTACATTTGTCAACGAAGTTTTCTTTACAAAAATGAGAGAGGAAGGAGGGTGAAAGAAGAGAGTTTGGGAGACAAATACCGAAAAAAGGAAAAGCAATTTTGCAACACAATGGGCCACATAGAGTCATAGATTAGACTAATGGGATGCTTTTGACCATTAAAACTTGTGGGGATGCTTTTGACCATTAAAACTTGTGACGTGTGCGTATTGAAATTTGAGAATTCAAAAAATATATATATATTAAGATTATAAAAATATAATAATTATAATTTTTCTCATAAATTTTAAACACAGCCGTTAGGATTTCTAAAAAATAGATTTCAAACTTTTTTTTTTAAATTCGCGAAAAAGATTGCAATCTGCAAAATATGTAATTTCTTTATTCTGATACAGATTCTAAATTATTTATTTATTATCACTTGATTTTGAATTGAAATCTCCAAGTTTTAATATTTATCAAAGTCAATTAGATCCAACAGTTTAATATTTCACGGCATTCAAAATATATCTTGTTTTAATCTCAAAGAACACCTCTGGATCTATTAAATGATTATATATTTTGTTTATGAAAATTTAATGATTTAGTCCATTTGACGATTTGTCCGATTTACTCATAAACAGCTAATAGTCAAATCCATTTTGATATCTTAAAGATTAAAGATTAGCTTAATGCTTTTCTTAATATCTTTTCGCTTTATTTGGCAGCGAGGGGAACACATTCCTCCTCTCGAAATGCTATATGTACATAGCTGTTGTGCTAACTCGGAAGAGGGTTGGAGTTCAGAAGATGGGCCTAAGATCAGGGACTCAGACGTTGATGTGTCATCCAAGGTGGTCATGTTTCGACCCTACACAGCAAAAATAAAAAATCCATAAATCGGATCCGAGGTGATTTTATTTGGTGATTATCTTTTTAAATCATAAATAAAGATATTTATAATATATTATTTATAATTTGTATGATGGATTCTTGTCATCATCTTAGAAGGTGATTGACTTAATCATCCATGAAATATCATTTTTCTCCAATAAATAATTAAATTGTACTAATACTAACATATACGAGTAGCAACATCACTTTTATAGAACTTATGGATCGTTTGATAAGTCTGTTCAAAATAATAAAATTCAAAATCAATAAAGTTAGGATCTAAAATCAAAATCTTCACGTCAAATAAAATAATTATTAGAAAAGGAGCTCTGGAATAATTTGTTCAAAGAAATAAAAAATCAAAAATTGAAATCCACTTTATTCGGATTTCACCTTCTTGTTTTTGGATTTTTATTTTTGAAAACAAAAAGAAAGTCGGATTCATTAGTCCAAGAATTCAAAACAGAAATCCAGAATCGAAAATCATACCAAACTGGACCCCTATGTTGTCTGGGGTGTTAAAGCTAATCTCTATTAGAAAATAGTATAAAATCTTTCTGAAATATTCGTCAATTACATATGATCTTTTAAATTTTAAAAATATACAATTGATTCCTTATTGACTCTTATAAATGATGTTTCTTTCAAAATAAATCGTTTTTTAAGTTAATGATGAATATGTAGTTGATCCTCTCATTAACTTATTTAAATATGATTTCGTATCAAAATAATACGATTTATTTTGATGATAAAAGGGTTAAATATTTATTTTTTATATTTAGTAGAGATGTCAATGTAGAGAGATTAAATGTCATTTTCTCATCTTTATGTTATTCACTTGTATTGTTTATATCGATAGGAATTAATAGTAATGTCCTAATCATAACCAAGTGGAGCTTACCGGTCAAATTTGAAAAGGTTATCTACGTTCACGCAATCTGATGAAAAAGTTCAATTATATAATAAGAGGATAAAGACTTAATATTAATTTGTAAAATAGTGAAATAAGAAAGTAGTACTCCGTACTATATTCATGACTAATAGATGCACGTTAATCAATCTAGGTGATTTTGTATGGATTTTCTAATATTGCAATTGATCATTTTTAAGCAGGACCTATGAACGAATCTCGATTAAATCGTCATGTTTATAGACTAATAGACAAGATTACTTTAGAGCAATATCACTTGCTTTCATCCAAAATTGATGACAAATGTGACGGTGGCCCTTCTCATAAATCCAAATAAAACGTGTTATATAATTACATGAACTTACTCGATATGCTTCAGTAGCATCGAATAAGGTTCAATTCATGTAACATCACCTTAAAGTGTTGTACGTACACTTCTCCTCTCGATGAAATCGATAAAAGTGAATAAACAAGAAAGAAAGAAACGAAATACACACGAGAGTATTAATCAACGTTACTTAACATATCAACAAAATCAGTTGTCATTTTACAACAAATATAATGGATCAGAACTTTGATCCTTCAACGTGCTCGCTATTTCGAGAGTAACCTTTATTACAACGATCGACCACAATAGAACTCTTTTTCTTTTCTTTTTTGGTTTATCCCCGATAGTACTCTAATGAAACATCGGCACAATAGTACTCTAATACAGCAACGTTCAGAGATTTCATTAATTTATGACTTTTCCGGACAAACCCATAGTTACATGTGTTCCCTACTAAGAATTTCCTAGAATGTGCATATGTACATATACATGTACAAAAGATCCACAACCCTACCATACAAATTTGCCGAGACTTCAAGATCGTATGTGAAGTCATCGATCGATCATGGAAACTTCTACTAGATTGCAAGAAACTTAGAAGGCCGATTGAGAGGAAGCTCGACTTGGAAAGACAGACTTTGACATGATGGACAAACATGCATGTTTTCTTCCTAATTATAGTATCTGATGTACCTATATCCATTTCGCTCGCTTCGTACAATCTTAAGAACTTCATCGGGTAGACAATCTTCGATAAACCAAATAGCGTTCACGAATCCTGTTCGAATCAACTTCGTCAGAGTATCGGCAACCCTGTTGGCTTCCCTATGCACGAAACTTACTTCACAAACCTCGAACTTCGTAACCAAATCTTGAATTTCCGCCACAACATTAGGGTCATATCGGTCATCTGATCGGATCTTGTTAACGGTCTCGACGAGAAACTTTGCATCGCCTTCTGCCCAAATCTTCTTGAATCCCAAGATGAGCGCGACTCTAATCCTAGACGTAGAACCATAACTTCTCCGTAGTTGCTTGAGGTTCCTCGTGGTAGAAGCTCAACAAATGACTTGACCATCAAACCATCCGTTCATCTTAGCATCCCTGCCCGTATTCCACAACCAAATTGTGATGAGTAACCTCCATCGAAATTTAACTTGACGTAGCCGGGATACGGAGGTAACCAATGCATGATGCGAACTCCTGGAACACTAACGTTATAATGGCATGTCGCAAACTACAGTTAGGACCCGGAAATAGGCGACTGCTTGATGCCATTACGCTAGTGTTAGTGTAATATCCTAGCAAATTTTGAAAAATATAAATATTTCTGAATGTCTCTGGCATTATTGTGTCGTACTTATTTTCCCAAAAATATTGTTGGTTAAGATTTACGTAAGAGAATCTTATGGGTATCTTTGAGACGATTTGATTAGGTTGAAAATATTTTTAAATCCTCAACAATCCCTTAACTACTCCTGTAAATATTTCAATAATCTAAATATACTGGTCTCAATTCACATCGATTTAACATCGAACCTGATCATCCTAACTTAGAGCAGAAACAGATCATCCTGGCCCAGAGCCAGATCATCATAGCCGAGAGTAGAGACAGAGAAAAAAAGGATAAATGTTTCTCATCTTCGTATGACAGCATCATGGAACGCTCAACCCCGATGAGATCCGATAACACCCTATCCCTATCAAACATCCCTAATGTCGGAAACAACCAAGGACGACCGTATTCCGACAACTTGACCGGAAACAATCCTTAACAAGATACGACGGTCACGTGTGACGATGTCGGCGTCCTTGACCTCACTGGTTTCCTCGATCATGGTCCGTCCATCCCCGACCTCGGCGATGCCTACCCGACCACAGCCGGCCACCCCCTCGCCGCCCTTGCCTTTGCCACCCGCCGGCAAGGCTGGGTTCGATCGTGATGCACCTGACGACCTTCTCCGCTCTTTCCCGACTCCGTCCGATGTTGCCTGAGTTTTCCCAACGATCTATATTTATGGACATTTGATTTTAATGTAAATTAAGATAAAGTAAGTTGAATATTTTTTTGTTAGTTTCATATGTTCTGATACTTAAATCCGTTGTAATCTTATTTCAAATGGACTTTGAAGCTTGGGACGTTACAGTTAGACAAGTGACATAACCTCGGCGTTTTCATTGGCATATTGATTAATAATTTCGCCTAATTTTACAACAATTATCAGGTGAAAAAGCTAGCTAGTACAGTGATGTAGTTATATGTTCCTATTGGCTTAATTGACAAGAAATTTCGGTTTTTTTCCCCTACAAAATACAACAAGAAACTTATTCGTTTCTTTTTGTCACAGCAAAGCATTTTCTTCCCTCTCAAAAAATAAAGTCAAGTCTTTTAGTCAAGTTTGACAATTAACAGAATCGATAAACAAATAAAAGTTTTCATTGATTGAAAATTACGAGTATTTAGTCTAAATAATGTGAGTTCAACATGTCAAATATGATAATATATGTTAAATTATGAAAATAATATCATATAAATACTATCTTTTTCTTATAATATATTTTAAAAACGACTGGATAATACAATATAGGTTAGATTAGATTCAAAAACGACTAGTTTAAATATATGTTTTAAAATGATAAGATTCAGAATACTCCCTACACCTCATAAAACATATAACTGTTTAAGTATGTGCACGTGTCAGAGTAAACTTTGACTCGTCCCTGCATCCCATATAACATATAATCGTTTGATTATGTCGAGGTAAAATTTTATACGTCTCGTAAAAAAAATGATGTTTTTTTTATAATATTCAAAAAAAAAAATGTTGTTTTTTATAATTTTTTCATGAATCCACAAATGATACTACTTATCTTATATGCTTTAACCTTAGACACAAAAATATTCATGTTTGCATCTTTTAATGTTAAAACAAAATCCATCAAAATCCATGATAAATAATATTAAAAAGTAAAATATAATATTTCTATGGAAGGGAGGGAGGAAGTTGATTATTGCGATATTTATACATAATCATATCAAATCTTAGGAATTTATAAAAAATTATCTTAAATCTTCATATTTATAAAATCACTATCCAAATAATATGAAATTTATATAGTACCTGTTGTCGTAAATGAATTCATAAATTTTTAACACTTTTGACCTTTTCTTCTTATTTAAAATTTTCATCTTTATAAATCGTAAAGCAGAGAAATTTAATAAAATAACTAAATTTTGAGAAACAAAAAAATTTGATAAAATTTAAAAAATAAGGTGAAAATAATAAATTTTCATACAAAAAGATGAAAAAGTTTTATTGATAAATAAATTAGACAAAAGAAAAAAATCGTTCAAGATAACGATTTTATTAATGATAATGATTATTTTAAAAAATTTATATTTTGTTAGTAATATTTTTAAAAATATTATATGATTGAAACAATATTTTTGATAAATATTTGAGATGATTATAATATTAGTTTGGATCCAGCTAAACAAACAAATCTTTTGTAAGGATTGTATTAATGAAAACCCTTCCCATCCTCCTCAAACTCCTCCTCACCGTCATCATTATCTTCGAGTCAATCTTCACTCGCAAGTTGGTTTTTGTTGAATTACATAACAGATCACAAAAGGATAAAAGAAAAATATCCTCATAGCTATATATCCAAGCGATTCTTTTCCTCACACAGTGGGATTAATGTTTTGAAGATCTCTTCCCTACTGTGCCCTGTTCTCCAATGGGGTCTCTCTCTCTTCTTGTATCTTCTCATATTAATGCTAGTATTTGCAGAAACCCTCGAAATTTAAGGTACCCTAGTGAGTATAGGCAAATTAGGCAACTGGGTTTTCCTTTTTCTCGGAGAAAATGGTTCAAAATTGGATCTGTATATGTTCAAAGGAGAAGTGGTGTGAGGAGAAAGTGTGGGTTGCAGTGTTCTCAAGATGGGTCTTCAATGGTTGAAGATGAGTTGAAGATTGTTCTTGGTTCGAATGAAGATGGGTCTTTCTCGTCTCCTGTTATGCTTCAGCCAAAGTTTGAATCTGGTCCGATCTCTTGTTTCAGTACTATATCTTTTTTGGATTTTTTTATTTTTGTTTTTGTTTTGATGAGACATCTTGTTTGGATTTAGTTGTATGGGTTTTTTTTTTTTTTTTTGCATTGTGTTGAATGTGATGTGCTGCTTAATTTGATTAGCAAATAAATGAACCTTGTTCCGTGGAAGATTTGAAGTTAATATAGATATCTGGTGTTCATGGCTGGATTTCCCTTTGTTTTCCCTGTTAATTTATGGGGTGTATTTGCAGATAGAATCTTAAACTTCTGGACAAAAGTAAGTGATAGACTTTATGTTGGTAACTTGGTGTAGATTTGTAACCACCTTTCCTGCAACTGTGATGAGTCATGACGTGACACTGGAGCTTCAGGATTTCTTAGAATCGAGGGTCACTTGTCCAATTCGAGGGCTTCAAATTTCTTTCTTTGCGGCTACACCAAGTTCTCGATTAGATTTGGCTGTTTACTGATACATTGTCTCAAAGGTTATGATGTTACTTTCTTAGGACGCTGTTGACAACCTTTAACTTTAATATCTGGCAATGCCCCCCTGTTTCGTTGACCATAGTTCGATGCCTAGGTAGCAGCTGATCATGCACCCTCTAACGTGCTAGGTGTTTGGGAGCGACTATTTTAGAAATATATGATCTCGAACATTTTAGTTTCCGGTGTTTCCTCTACGATACACCCTTGGGCATAAGAATTGTTTCCTCCAATCTTGTGTATTGATCCTCCATTGAATTTGCATGACAGGATTAGATACAGTAGTAAAGGAAGTTGATTCCCTCCATGGAGGCACACCTAAAAATGGACCTACAGAATTGAAAGAAGATGGGGAGAATGAAAAAGGGCATACAGAAAAACAAGATAGTGAGTCTGATGAAGTGGTGGAGAAGATTACTAGAGTTCTTCGAAGTATTGTGTTTGTTACATCAGAGGCAGCCCCGTATTCAAAGACAGGGGGCTTAGGAGATGTCTGTGGTTCTTTGCCCATAGCCCTAGCTGGCCGCGGACACCGTGTAATGGTGGTTTCGCCTAGATATTTACACGGTACTCCAGCGGACAAAGTTTATGCTGGTGCTTTGGATGCTGATTGTCGCATTAAGGTTCACTGCTTTGGTGGGGAGCAAGAAGTTGCCTTTTTTCATGAGTACAGGGCCGGTGTTGATTGGGTAAAGTTATCAATTAGCATTCTAACTTTATATTCGTTACTTTTATTTTTGTTACAGTTCATTGATTTATATAATTTCCGCTTTTGTTCCAAATTATTCCAGCCTCATTCTTTTGAAAATATATTGACATTTGACCATGTAAAAACTCGCATCGCACTCTTCATGGCAGGTTTTTGTAGATCATCCAGCTTTTCACCGGCCTGGAAATCCTTATGGTGATAGCTTTGGTGCATTTGGTGATAACCAGGTAAACCTTGAATTGTTGATTGTTGTAACTGATTACAATGTGCAGCATCTCACACTTGACTTAATAAAATTTATTGTGGTTGAACAGTTCCGCTTTGCTTTGCTTTGTCATGCTGCGTGTGAAGCCCCGTTGGTGCTTCCTCTGGGTGGCTTCACGTATGGAGACAAGTGCTTATTCCTTGCTAATGATTGGCATGCAGGCCTGGTACCAGTGTAGGTGATTCATTGTCGTACGTTCTCACTTAGTTCAGAATTCAGTGTTGCATTGCTTTGCCTTTTGCTTTTGTTCAATGAGATTAGTCTCCTATAACTCCTGAACTTAATAGTTTGAGGAACCTGATATCTCCTAGTGGTCCAATGCTTCTCTTCCCAGTAGTTTCTCAAAATGTCCTGTTTACAAATACTTTGGAAAAAGTCCGGTTGTCAAATACTCCCTCCGTCCCAAATAAATTGCTGACATATTACTAAAAGTGGAACACCTCCAATAAATTACAACTCTTCCATATTTAGTAACCTTAAAATGCTATAAAAAAACCCCAAAATACCTTATTTTATATTTCCGCCGTTCCACATAAATTGTAACACATTACTAAAAATGAATGCTCCACATAAATTACAATCTTTCCTAAATTAGCAAGGTTTTTGGGTTGAAAAGTCCAAAATACCACTATATTATATCACATCATTTTTCCCATCATTATTTTTTCTCTTTCTTCCTACTCATCACCCTCACTCTTTCCTTCTACTATTACAAGAGGTATTTTGATACATATCTACAAAATCAATGAATTCCTTAATAATCGTGTCAAGCCAATTCTTCGTAATTTATATGATACGGAGGGAGTATCACATTATTTTCTCTTTCATTATTTTTTCTATGTTCACCTACTCACAGTACTAAACCCCACTCACAAGGATATTGAAGTAAAAAAGCACCAAGTCAATGATTTTCTTAATAATCGTATTAATTCAATAAATCGTAATTTATTTGGGACGGATAGAGCAATTTGTAAAAATGCATTTTTTCAGGGAAGAACATGCCAAGTGGCAAAACCCAGTTTTAGTAGGAAGGAAGAAAGGCACAGATTGCTGATTCTTATTTGTTTGATTTTCTTATTATCTTGTCAAGTGATAAAGTGGTTGTCGTCACAACAATTTATGGTGCTTGCTAATTTTCTGTTATTCTAGGCTGCTAGCTGCCAAATATCGTCCTTATGGAGTTTACAAGGATGCACGAAGTATACTTGTCATACACAATATGGCCCATCAGGTAGTTGCTTCTCATTCTTAGTTATGTTATTCCTAGGCTGCTATACTTGTCCTAGATTGCTATACTGTCGTCTAGAGTTTTTATCTCCCGGTATAACACTGACGAAATAGCTTGATGAAAGGGTGTGGAACCTGCAGTGACGTATAGCAATCTAGGACTACCTCCAGAATGGTATGGTGCATTGGAATGGGTGTTTCCACAATGGGCGAGATGTCATGCCCTTGACCCTGGTCAAGCTGTCAACGTTCTGAAAGGAGCCATTGTAACCGCCGACAGAGTTCTTACAGTGAGCCAGGTATTTATATCTTCATCGGTTCTTGCTTAAACTGACATCTTTCAATGAGTCAAAATCAAGGTTGCTGAACTATATGTAATGACAACCTGCCAAATCTTGTTGTGCCTTTTTTTCGTTTTCTTTTTTTTTGTCTTTTTGGTAAGCGTCACTGATGTTCTTTTCACGCTGTAACAGAGTTATGCTTGGGAAATCACAACTGTCGAAGGAGGATACGGTTTGGATAATATACTCAGAGACAGAAAGTTCGTTCTTAGTGGTAAGAGTGATGTTTGTGTATTTGTTATGGTCTATTTTGTCTGAGCTTATTCAAGGGGGAAAGGGACCACTCTCTGTCCCTTTTTGTTCCAATGTACAATTTAACTGAAGATTCATGAATTAGTTTAGGCATCACAAATGGAATTGACATGGACGAGTGGGATCCATCCTCTGATGAACATATTACGGCGAATTACTCTGCTGATGATTTTTCTGGAAAGGTAGAAGCTACTTTAATTTCCAAAAATTCAAATGCTTAGCTTTATTGACCATCTGTGTATCGTAGATTCAATGCAAGATAGCATTACAGAAGGAGCTAGGTCTTCCTCAGAGGCCTGATGTTCCACTGGTGAGATGGAATCTAACTGTACCCTGCTAATAGACACAATGCTTCAGTTTTTCTAAATACACTCATAGTTGATTCCTGTAGATTGGATTCATTGGGAGACTTGACTATCAAAAAGGTATCGACTTAATTCAATCTGCTGCTGCTGAGCTTATGCAAGACGATGTGCAATTTGTAAGTGGCACTGCTTTTCCATTCTTTTTTTCTTCATTTTTTTGGGTAATTTTTGTCGCCTTTGTTCTTTAAGCTTGGTGATTTTTGTGGCTTTGTCGGATCAATCTTTGCATGACCCGGCAAGGCTGATAGTGTATTTTCTCTCAGGTAATGCTTGGAACAGGATGCAAACACTACAAAGACTGGATGAGAACGGCTGAGTCCTTGTACAAAGACAAGTTCCGAGGTTGGGTTGGATTCAATGTTCCAATTTCACATAGGATAACTGCTGGGTGAGCTGAAACAATTGTGTGCTTTATTTTGTAGGAGTAATGTTGGTACTGTAACAACCTAAAATTGAGTGTTGTAAGGAAATCTTAGTCATTGGCTGAATAGGAACATTTAAATAAAATGCAGAACAATTAATGGATCTGATTTGTTCACACTTCACAGCATCCAGTTCTGTGCTGTTACAGCACAATCATTAAACCCATTTTATCCGAATGATCTATCATAGATAATGTAATGTATTTAATTTATTCGTTGAACAGGTGCGACATTCTTTTGATGCCATCTAGATTCGAGCCATGTGGTTTGAACCAGCTCTATGCAATGAGATACGGGACTGTGCCGGTCGTTCATTCCACTGGTGGACTTAGGGTGAGCTGAATTTCAATTAGAAGGATTATCTCTTCACCATTTTGCTAAATCTTAATGATCAGGTATTGTTTTCACTGTGTTTAGGATACTGTGGAGACTTTCAATCCATTTGCAAATGAAGACGAAGGTGCTGGTACTGGGTATGCACGCTTTTCTTTTATGTTTGCTAGCGCCGTGGTGATGAATATCGATATTTTCTGTTTAGATGGTAATATTGTATTCAGCTCACTTTTCCTTTGTGCCATATTTTGTCAGATGGGCGTTTTCTCCATTGACAACCGAAGCCATGCTTGCGGTATGTCCTCTATTTTTCATATGCTACAATCAAAATGGCGCGCAGTCATTTGACTCATTCCGGCTATTTGGTTCCAGATAAACTTGGGAGATCGATCTAATCATCTAACACATAGTTAATGAACTTTACAGGCCTTACGTACTGCTATAAAGACATATCAGGAATACAAACCTTCGTGGGAGAGATTGATGAAGAGAGGCATGGAGCGAGACTCATCGTGGGAAAATGCTGCACTTCAATATGAGCAAGTGTTTGAATGGGCATTCATCGATCCACCGTATGCTCGGTAGCCAAAGTTCTCATCAATCTATTGAAGCTCAAACTGACAAAAAGGAAGCATGACGTGTAGATCACCAGCTTTGGCTCTTTTCCTGTGGGAGCTTTCCTCCCCAAAGTTGTCTGATTTGCATAGAGGAGGAAGTTGTCCAGGCGATACAGGAATTAAGTTTTTCGTTATTTGATTTATGAAACTAGATCTGTAACACGTACTACTGTCTTGGTGGTGGTAGGTTTTTTGCCATTAGATCATACAGGAATGGTGCTGTGCATAAAGTTTGGATCTTTGATTTCAATACAAGCTGA
>LIEC01000164.1:0-16479 GCA_001925005.1 Drosera capensis
ACATAAATGTTTGTTTGTTGGTTCCGAGCCAGCCAGGTACTGTTCCACTTAATGAGTTGTTTGACAGAAACCTGTATGAAAAATGTCAGGTGCTGCTTCAAATCGAATAGCCACTAATAATTGATGAAAACGTCGACCGTGGAAAGGTAAGGAAGTATGCATTTGGTCAAACATCGGCTTACACTAGCAGGGGCAGACTTCCAATGCTGTCAAGAATTTGTCCAGTTAACCGGTTGAAGCTAAGGTCTCTACAACCCAAAAAATTAAAAGCAAAAGTCAGTCTCGCAGGCAATATATCGCTTGGAAAAGTAAATGAGTTGGGGCATAGTGTTGGAAAATCGGAACGCCGGAACTGAAATATATCGAGAAATGAAATTTCTAGTAAGTGTAGAATATCCCAAATCCGTACACTTCATAAAACAAACACACTCTAATTGTGTTTAACACTCACTACTTACACCACAGTTTTATTTGGACACATTCTAAGACACAACTTACAACCTTGATCTTAGAACAAGCTAAAGCTTTTATTTCTTCAAGCTTAGTGGTTCTTGTTGTTGTTGTTTTGTTGCAAGTCAAATGAGCTTTGCTTATATAGGCAACAAAGGTTTTCTATTTGCATAAGAAAACACAAAAAACATGTGTATAACAAGGGAGAGAAATCGATGAATAGTGGACGGAGAGTCCGGTGCAAACGGTGCTGATGGTGATTAACTTTAACACTCCCCCTCAACGACTTCTCTCTCTCAACGATGAAAAAATAGTCATATCAAGTTGCTTCCTGGAATCTCCAAACTTAGACCCACCAAATCCTTGGATGAAAATATTTGCAACTTGATCATTGGTATTAACGTACTTCAATGTGATCTTCCCTTACAACATCTTCTCCCGAACGAAATGATAATGAATCTCCACATGCTTAGTACGAGAATGAAACATTGGATTCTTTTTCATCCGGACTGCTGATTGATTATCACAGTAGAGCTTAATCGTGTAATCAACAGGTTGATGGAGATTCTCCATCAGCTGCATCAACCACGTCCACGCTTGGGTTTCCACACTTGATGCACAGTATTCACCCTTTGTACTTGACAAAGACACTGTTGGTTGTCTATTACTACACCAAGAGACAACCCATGATCCAAGCTTGACAATATAATCAGTAGTTGACCTTCGAGTATCGTGATCTCTAGCATAATCAGGATCACGTTACCCGGTCAAATAGAAATGCTCTACCTTCCTATACAGAATGCAAAAGTCAATAGTTTCTTTGACATACCTCAGAATTCATGAAACTATTTCCAAATGACGTTTCTTTGGATTCTACATGAATCTGTTGGCTATACCAACTTTATAGGATATGTCTGGCCTTGACAAACTGAGGTATATCAAGCTCCCCACTATTTATCTGTACATTATCACTTTTTCAAGGTATTTGCCTTCATTGAGCACAACTTTATATTCATCTCCACCGGTGTTGAAACAGGTTTACAATCTGTACTTCAACAAAAGATCTTTAACATATTTCTGCTAATACAAGAATATGCCTTTTTTGTTCGGTCAACTTCAAGACAGAGAAAATGCTTTAACTCTTTAAGCTCTTTTATCTGGAACCGAACTGGTAAATTAGTCCTGGTTTGTCAAATCTCATCTTCATTGTCTCTCGTGATGATTAGATCATCCACGTGAACCAGAATCGCTGCCATCTTCTCACCTCGAACTTTTCACAAATAGGTTTGAATATGATGATGCAACTGAGTAGCCGCTATGGATAAGAAACTCAGGTATCTTGACCTACTATGCACTCGGTGCTTGCTTTAAACCAAGGGTTCTTTCTTCATCTTGCACACGTGTGAAGGGTAAGCCTTGCTTTCAAGCCTCTTCGGCTGCTCTATGCAAATCTCACGATCAAGCTCTCCGTGTAAGAAAGCATTCTTCACATCCAACTGCCACAACTTCCATGAATTGCTAGCCTCAAGTGTTAAGAGAACTCCAACAGTTGTGATCTTTGCTACAGGAATGAATGCCTCATCATTATCCAGCCCATACTTCTGTAAGAATCCACGAGTAACAAACGAACTTTGTACTTCTCGATCAAACCATCTGATCTAGTCATGACTTTGTACATCCACTAGCACAAGATTGGTTGCGCAGATTTTGACTTTGGAACTAAATCCCGAGTCTCGTTTAATTCAGTACATCGATCTCTTCCTTTATGGCTTATCTCCGTTCCTTGTCTCGAGCTGTCTCCTGATAGGAACTTGGTCGTTGCGGCTTGTCGTCTTTAACAAGAAATACATTGCCGTATTTGGGATTTGGTTTCTGTTTTCTGGTTGGGCAACGATGCTTTCGCTCACTTTGTATATGCTCCTCTTCTTGGTCAACCACTTCTTATTGTGCATCTTCAAGTTGGATAGGTTGATCAGCTTCTATGTCCTTGTAAACTCCGCTTTGCCAAGGACTGGTTTCATTCTTTGAAGATTTCGGAGATGGCTCTCCTTCAGGAGCATCACGTTCTAAAGGTAACTTTTGTATGAATAATAGCTTCTATTTCTTTGTCGAGTTTCTCCTATAACATCTCTTCAATCTCTCTTGAATCTGGCAAAGTGAGTGACTGCGGACCCCAACAAGATGAAGCTTCATCAAATACCACACTTCGAGATAGATACCCACTGCCTGTGTTGGCTACGAATTTGCTATCGAATCAACATACTTCCATTATCGTATCCCACAAAGATACATCACATCGTCTTCTTATCGAATTTGCTACGAAGGCGATCAGGGACGAACATATAGCACACACATCCGAAAACTTGAAGTGGCTCACAATCGACTTACCTTCCAAAGCTTCTCGAACGACGTCATGAATCCAAGCCTCGCTTGTGGTAATCTATTGATGACAAGTGTAGCCGTCTTCATGCATTCCGCAAAAAAAAATAAAAAAATGACACATTCTTGGCATGTAGCATACTTCTACAAGTCTTAGCTAGATGACGGTTCTTCCTTTCTACAACGTCATTTTGCTGAGGAGTTTCTAGACAAATCAACTGTCGACGAATCTTGTTTTCTCGAAGAAACGTCTTGAACTCATTTGACTACACCTCCGTTGTCTTCATGCATTCCGCCCAAAAACGAGATGCCACATTCTAGGCATGTAGCATACTTTTGCAAGTCTTAGGTAGATGACGATTTTTCCTTTGTATAACGTCATTTTGCTGAGGAGTATGCAGACAAGTCAACTGTCGACAAATCTTGTTTTCTCGAAGAAACGTCTTGAACTCATTTGACATGTACTCACCTCCGTTTTCAGTACAGAGACACTGCATCATAACTCCCAGTTCCTTCTCGACATCTTCTTTGAAATTCGTGAACATTGACAATTAATCTGACTTTTTTTCATAAAGTATACCCACACATATCTCGAGTAGGATCAATAAAGGTAATCATGTACCTTAGTCGAGTGACTAAAGATTACTTCACTGAACCAAAAACATCCAAGTGAACAAGCTCCAACGGAATCTTCGCTTTGAACTACGACTCCTTGAATGACAACTGGTGTGCTTGGCCATATTGACACCCAGCACAAATAGTATCTTCACGAATATCTAACTACGAGGGACACTTGAGAGTTGATTTTTTTAATAATCTCTCTTAGCATCTGATAGCTCACATGCCCAACCCGAGCATGCCATAGATCTGCGGTCTCATTCTTTGATTCTTATCCACGTAAGCCTCTTGGGCTGATATGACATAGAAAGACTTCGTTCGTCTTCCTTCTAATGTAGGAATACTTTTGTCATGACTCCGGTAGACTTTGATTTTGGTAGGTCCAAACACCACATGGTGTCCATTCGTTGTCAGTGTGAAACTGATAACAAATTCTTCATCACACCAGGCACATGAAAGAAATTATTTAGCAGTACCTCTTTTTCACTATGTCGTGGGACAATTATCGTCTTGCCAACATGAGCTATTAGCAACTTCGAGATGATGGCAATTACAACCACGTGCTTCCCTTCATACTTGGATACATCGTGGAACTTCTCTTTACTCCCTGTCATGTGATTAGAACAACCAGAATTTAAGATCAAATCATGGTTATAGTTAATCACCTTATTGTTATTGACAGCTGCAAGTGTCAACTCTTCTACTAGTTCTGTAATACAAGAAGCTACATTATCTTCTTTTATCGCTAGGGTTACTTGAAAATCTCACTCTTCTTCAATATTGTCTTTGTTTTGAGTAGATGAAGAAAAGTAACCTCTTTCGGACTTTCTTCAACAGTCGCGAACAAAGTGCGCCTTCCTACCGTAATTATAGCATTCATCATTTTTACGTCGTTTTTGTCCATAACCTTAAGTTCCCCTTTGATTAGAATTTTTATTGGATTGTTAATTCTTCCAGAATTGCTTCTTTTGACCGCCTCCTTGTTGACGTGGTTGTCTTTGTTACATCCATTGAGCGTCTTGGTTGAATTTCTTTTCGAAACCTCTCTTTTTGTTAAAGAGAGTTTGTCTTCTTCTTTGATCGATACTTTAGACATCTGTTTGTGTAGAGCTTTTTGATTTGTCAAAATGTTCTTCAACTCCGTGAGCATTGGTTGAATTGCCCATCCACGGGGAGTTACTGTAACGAGATCGTTGAATTTTGGTCTTAACCCATGAATAATAATCCTCCTCGTACGATGATCGCTAATTGAATTCTCTGGATCCAATTTAGTGATATAACATAAAGCTTTTACTTTAGTGAAATACTGGCTTATTGTCAAGTCCCGCTGTAAGACTGACATAAGCTCATTCTCCAGCTGCTGAAGTTAGGCATCATTTGTTTTGGCAAACAAGATGGCTAGAGTGTTTCACTCTTCCTTTGGCGCCTTTGTATCCTTGATTCTCTACAAAACTTCATCTTCTACGGAGACGGAAAGAACGAACATTGCTTTATCAGCTTTGACCTTATATTTCTTAAGGTCGTTCGTCGGCTCTTTTGGTGATAATGTATCAGACCCATCAACAATCTCTTAGAGATTTTGACCGAAAAAATAAAATTTCATTTTGATACTCCAAGTGCTGTAGATCTGTTATTTAGCTTCTTGATACTGCTGACTGAGCTGTCAACTTCTGTATGGTGACTTCGTAAAAAATTTTTACCCTGAGGTACAAATATTTTTATAACAGCAATAATATTTTACAATTCCGAATAGAAACAATAAAAATATTTTCTACTAGTAACTTTATTTTTAACAAGTCAAGAAAATTTATTTATCGAGTTTAGTAAAAATAATATTTCACCAACTGCACACCTCCTACTTGGTTCTGATACCGCTTGTTGGAAAATCGGTATATCGAGAAATGTAATTTCTAATAAGTATAGAATATTACGAACCCGTACAATTTGTAAACCAATCATACTCTAATTGTGTTTAGCACGCATTGCTTACACCACACTTTTATTTGGAAATACTCTAAGATAGAACTTACAATCTTGATCTTTGAACAAGCTAAAGCACCTTGGATGTTCCTGCCACGAATGAATACAAGTTCATTGAAATCATCAATTGAGAATTTTCCTCATTACCTGTGTGGAAGTATACCACATTACTTACAATGTAGTCATTGCCGTCCAATTCCCCATGAAATCCGGTATAGGTCCAGTAAAATTGCTTCCATCTACTCTACTGCAAATAGTTAGGGATTATTAGCCCCTGAGTAAACTGCTCCAAACCATTAAGCTATTTCTCTGGCAGATGATAGTAACAAAGAAAAGAGATTTACGTACAAATCTGTTAGGTTCTTCAGGTTCCAAATGATTCTGGTATGGTTCCATTGAAAAAGTTTGAAGGAGCCTGTACCATACAATTTCTCTTAGACGAGATTGAGACGTGACGTTTTTGTATGTAAATATAAAAGTATGCAACTATGGTCACGTTTATAGTATGCTTAGCAGCTACAGCTCAACTACAACAACAATTGTCCAACATTTGTCTATACAATAGAAACTCCATAGTGGTTAAAAACTTCAAAGTACTATGCAAAAAGAGAGTTGTGCATAGTCAGATAATGAACGTAACGGCTTCCATGTTTCAGGGTCCTCAAAAAGCTCAGCACCCATCAAAAAACTAAAATCATTGTGTTCATAGCCAACCGTGTGAAAGAGACTAAAGCCATTGCATATCTCTTGTTTTAGATATTAAATGGATCCACAGAAGGAGAACTTAGCCACACCACGAGCATGAACATAACCAAGAAACAGGATGCAATTTATACACATGAATTACTTGAGTAGGGAAAAGCAAAATGAAATCCAAAAGAAGTGAAATAGGAACGCAGGTCTCACAATCTCTGTAAGTTGCTCAAGTTCTCGAGGCTCGCTGGTAATTGTCCACTAAACTGGTTGTCTTCGAAGTTCCTAAGGAAGACGGGCATAACCATGTGAGATCCCTTAGTTTATCACAAATAAATTTTTGACTCACACATGAATCAAAATATCAAACCCATTAACACCAGTTCAGAAGACCGGATCTCAGGAATAATCACCACAACATGGTCAGGGACTGACGTTTTTGTATTCAATGGGAAATAGGTCAATATGACTTACGCTTGTTGAAGGGTAGAGATATTGCCAAATTCGTCTGGAATTGGACCACTGATACGATTACCCACAAGAGCTCTGCATTTAAGTACAGTGTTGAAAACTTCGTGCAAAAACAGCAAAGACAATCCAAACAAAGAAAGCAGGGCGAAACAAAAGAGTATTTACATACATATTAACAAGCGGGATCTTACAAAGACTTGCCGGGATTGACCCATTAATGTAATTCCTGCTTAAATCACTGCAAAAGAAACCAAAGCTTAGTTGCATACAAAATTTTGTACTGTAGGAGCCTGCAAAAGGATGCACCAGAACCACATGCTATTACTGTTAAGCATACTGGTGCAACGAGAGGCTGAAGAAATAGATCCCTAAAAAAGAGCATAAAAATGCTGGTTGAAAGTGAATCGATTGAATCTTCTGAGCATCTAACCGGAGCTTACATTAGTGTGAGTTGAGTAAGATTTCCAAACTCAGCAGGGAAAACACCACTAAGATTAAGACCCTTCAACAATCTGTAAACGTAAAATGGCAAAACAATAGAAAGCCCTATTTAATTTGGCTAATCTACTATCCTCCAGTATTATATGGGGAAAAACACACTGATTTCCACAGCGTTGAAGGGTAATTCTAGTGTTCCTGAACGTGAATGTAGAGATTTCAAGCACTGTTTGTTCCAGCGAGTTGAAATCATGGAGCAGTGGCCTAGCTATTGTAGTTTTCCAACCGAATAACCCGTAAACCCGGAGAACCTTTTAAACCAGTTTTCGCTGATAGGTACTCTAGTTCAGAAACATCATATAAGCAAAATTTCAGGAGAGCAAGGATTTAAGCAATGTAGAAAGTACAAAGTCATCCACCATTGAACGTAACGGTTGCAAATGGAGACGATCACAACATGGTTCGGTTAACAGTATTGTTGCAGGAACACGTATGCAGCAACTTTTTCATCCTTCAAGAGCTCTGGATATGAAACGCTTAACCTTACAGTTCAAAAGATGAGGCCAAGGTACAACAAAGGCCTCTGCAATTGTATGAGGATAATTGGGCACGCTATGATGCGCTCCATGGAATTGACGTAAAGAATATGATCCTCTAAAGAACCAAAAGGGCATTCAACATCATCACCAGAGGAACAATAAGAGAATCAACTAAAAGTCAAGCACATACATGTTCTTCACGTGGCAAACAGTACCACTGTTAAAGGAACAATCACAAGTGACATTGCTGAAAATCCCTGGGGCAATACTTGTATTAAAAGTTATGCCATTATCGCTGCAAGATGTTTCACTGACATTCTTCCAGTATGTGTTATTCAACTTCTCAGATATTGTTTTTAGAGCTGCGACTGCACAACAATAAGTAGTGGTTATAGATTCATGCATCAAGGAACATATAAAATCATGGGTGTTAAAAGGATGCGGCATAGATACAAAAACGTAATTGTTCTGTCAATAGACCATCCAACTCATTGTTGGCCTTCATCTGCACCTCCAAGATCTTAGGTGCGTGCTAAAAACGTTTGAAATGCACAGGCATATACCAGCTCTCTATGATCTCCAGCCTGCCTTCTGTGGGTGCCATTCAAACTTTACTCTAATGATGCAAATTCTCCCCAGTTACTATGTTCTCATATAAAACTCAACTTACCCTTTGTCAAAGGCTTTGGTTTAGAGCGAGGTCTGAGAGAGACGATGCATGCACACAACCTTATCTCGTAAATTAAGTGATTGTTTCCATCAGGAATCAAACCTAGTGATTGTTTCTATTACAAATTGAGCCTATGACCAAAACAATCTAAACTAAAGCATTTGATCCATAAGTCAAACTTGTCATCTAGAAAGGTTTGATTCCTTGTATTTTACGGCCCGGGCACCATATTAACATACAGAATCCTTTAGGCTTCAAAGTTCTACCCATTACATATTTTGCAATTATATTCTCTATTAAGTATAAATTCTTGAGGACCTAAAAGCCTAGCAAACTGCCTCATCAAAAAAAAAAAAAAAAGATTCCTAGCAAACTTACTAAAATTCAAACTCATCGAGGAGCTTATATTCTAAAAACAAAGATCAACAACATTTCAATTCGGGTCAAAGTCGAGCCGGTTCATCAAACCGGTCTTGTTCTAAAAGGTCACAATCGGTCGTGATCACTCATCGACTTATCGAGACCAGTTTCGATCTTGAAGGAGTCATCATCCAACCCATCCCATGTACACCCTTTTCAGATCCCACATACATATGATCCTATTTTCGATCATTTATCTTGGACCAAGTGGGCTAAAATAATGACAATGTAGCATCCAACCACCAAAACCAATAAATAAATAAAAACAATCAAAACGTTAACGGCACGAAACTAATGACAATGCTGTGACTTGCCTTCTCAAGAGGCAGGGCAGTGCTCTGACGGCACCTGTATCATGTCGCCCGATGTTAAGGGTAGCTCGTTGCCAAAAACATGAAGATTCTTTTTTGATTTTTTATAAATTATGTACTTCAACCTAATATATGTTTGCACGACAATTAAACATGATTTGATGTGAAAACAAAATTTGTATTCATGCGTATAATGAAAAATATATCTTTTGTGGAACAAATGGAGTTGGTTAAGCGTCAAATATTTCAACAGTTACTCAGCACGTACAACAATTACATTTATTTTTATCAAATGGTATGAGGAAATTAATTATGCACGCTAATCAAACAAGAACAGGGAAAAAAGGGGCGATTCATCAATCATCAGTGACAGCGACGCGCCTCAAATGTCGAAATCGAACGCAACCAGAAATTGAAAACACTCCCCCACTCATCCCTCAAATCGAAATCGAACCATTCAAAGCAATCGACCGATTCATTCATTCGAATGAACAACAATACGTTATGTTGCATAAGTTTAATCGTGCGTACCTTCATCTGAAGGAATACGTTGAGCAATAGATCCCCTGCTCGAAACCGCAACACTCATCAGCATCACCACAACACTCTTCGCCGACCCATAAATCCCTCGATCCATCGAAACCGAACACTTCCCCTCTCACAGTAGCATGACAGATGTTTGCGCAGTGAATCGTGCGGAATTGAGGAGGAGAGATCGGGTAAAACAAAGGAAAATTTGAACACACGGTGCGTGAAAGAAAGGTCAGTCGTGTAGGGAGGAAGCAAGAGCAGAGGGAAACAGTTTGAGGAAATACAAAAAAACGCAACTACTGCTCGAACATATATTAGATATTAGGTTGAAATAACATTCGATTTTTTTATTATTTATTAATGATATAAATAATGTAATTGTGTTTGAATCTAATGTTTTTGATTTAATTATAAGAATTAAGTTAAGTAAATTTATACATCATTAGTTTAAAAAATTTTGATATATTCAATCATAATTCAGAATATCAACTTTGCAACGTGATTTATATTTTTTTTAAGATTAGAATATCTTTCATAGATAAGTTACATATAACATTACATCTTAGGTCACACTTCTTTTTTAAGTCTTGCTCTTATAATAAAGAAAAGAAAAAAGACACGGAAAAATAATGATGATGAGGTATATGAGTTTAATAACGTGTCGGTCCCCTTATCAAGGTTTACACGATAGAAGAAAGTAAGAAAAAAAAAAAAAGGAATGATCACTTGGATCATTTGTTCCAACACTCTGAACTTATCATGCTAATCTGTCATTCATAATTATTATCACAAGCATACCAGCGTTTCACCATAATCACATAAACACACTTAACACCACGTAATTAACAACGCTCGAAATCACGTGTTCATCAACACTCCAAATATTTTCAACGTTATTTATTATCGTCATACTCTTTATGATATGTCAGTCAAGACCTCCATATCAAACAAAATGAGATAATGACATTGTGACATGACAGGTCTCCAATCAAAGTCTCACGTACTGCTCCACTCAACAGTTCACTCAAGACTTTGTTTTATTTACCATCATATCAATCACACAGAAACAATAGACAATAGATACCTCAATATTATAATTATGTCCTTGACGACACTTATTCAATTTCATAAGTAAACTCTATTCACTTTTAGCAAAAGGGACATCCGCGAAAGATAATCAGCCAAATCAGAGTTTAGGGTCTCCTACAATTAGATACCCTCATACCAAAACCACCTCACAGAGTCGATGAAAGAATGCCACTACAAAGTCACTGTATAACATAACAACAGACACAACGTTTTTTGTGTTTTATATTATAGAGTCATCTCACCAATTTATAGATTTACGCTTCTTTCACACGTGCACCTTCATTATACCAACAAAAAAAGACATAACTAACACCATGCAACAACGCTGCACAACACTCAGTATTTAGCACATAGCACATAGCAGTTGCAGTTATTATTTTACGTCAGTCACATTTAGTGACTATGTTTAAAGATTCTAATGCATATTATTATACTCACTGTATAATAATACGCATCGTCACATACAACAAATCTAAACGTTATCTTTTACCACGGTTCTTCACATGCACACGCTCAGCCTCATGCTTAAGTGACAACGAATAGCATCTCGAAATCCTATAATATAATATAATACGAATATTAAAGCATTCCCTTGTGAATGATTGTTCATATTATGAAGACATATTTGTTTGTACTTCTTGAAAAAACAATCATAGTAATATTATGTGGTGGTGCTAAGTCTTAAAAAAAGTCTTTGATACTTATTTTAATATTTCATAATGATGATTTTATGTATTTATCATCATTAAAAGTGTCTGTGAACATTTGGAGTTGTTTCGTGGTTTAAACGTTTTATTTTTGAATTCTCTTTAACATGATCCTTCGATATATTTAAATATATAATTTTTCGTATACAGCTTGAGATTCTTGTAATGTCAGATTAAGTCACAAAGTGATTCTTGTAACCAGTTTATACAGATTAATAACTTGAGATTCACAACTCCAAATCATGATCTATTAACTTTACCTAAAACTAGACAAGTGAGGATTCAAGATATATTAAAATCGAAATTTGTCACAAAGCCTATGATTTTCCACGAATTTTCTATACAAGATAATCATTTTTTTTTATTAATGGTGAAGGATCCTCGTCGTCTTGTAACCCTACCTTCTCATTTTCTTCTCAAACTCTCCTTTTTCTTTTCTCTTTCTTACCTCTCCTCTTGCATGATAAGAAATGCTTTTATGTTTGTAAGAAGTTTTAGTGGATAATTAATGGGTATTTAATGGATAATTAATAGGTAATTAATTTAATTTAGGTGGATAAGAAATTGACCTAAAGTAAAATAAGTACCAAAATTAGTTTTAGGTCATTTTGGTATTAATATGGTATTTTAGTATTAAGATCATATTTTCTTGTATTTGCATATTAGGGTTGCATTTCATTCATATTTTATATTTTTTTCTTATTATATCATCAAAAAAACCTATTAACCCTACAAAATAAATTATAACAATAAATTTTCACGATATCATTGATGTTTCACGATAAATTTAATATAAAATTACTTCTAAGTGTGATTTTTGCTTTCAAATTACGGATTAGTGAAACCAATTTTTTATTTTTATTTTTTCAGATTGGTTTCTTAAAAAAAAAAAAAAATCTTTCTTGGTCTCGTTTGTCCTTCAATCTAATAGATTTTCCTATCATTACGCCTTAATCAAATCTTATATTTCTTTCCTTCTTCCGCATCAATCAGATTGTTTTCATTTACTCTTCATTCTCTCCATCTAATAAACCCTAATAGCTGTCGAACTCCTCATCATCCTTGACCACTGTCTTAATTTAATCTTCTCCTCATCCAATCAGGTTGTTTAAAATGGAGTTAAAGGTCCCTTGATGATGGTCATAGTTTGAGGAAGTACGGGCAGAAAGATATCCTGGGTGCAACATTTCCTAGGTAAGGAAGTTTTGGCTCGGATTTTGCTAACATTCATATACTGTTGGGCTATATTTCGAGCATAGATGCACACATTGGGATGTGAGACCTTACAATGCAATTCTATATTTCTGCAGAAGTTACTATAGATGCACATACTGCACCACCCAAGCTTGTTGGGCTATAAAGAAATTACTATGGTCAAAGATTCGATGAAGAGGGAGGATTCGGCGAGGTTGTGATCTTGTTCATGGCACTGTTGTGGAGGCACTGTGTTTCACAGTTTAAATGTGTTGTTTTAAAGCGAGAGCACTATTTGTGGATCGAGCAGTGTTTCGTGTTTTGGTCACTGTTTAGAACAATAAGCATTTAATACAAATAGTGCATAATATATATGTGTGCATTGTTTGTTACAGGAACAATAAAGACGAGAGATACATACACACTGACTACAAAGAGTGCACATTGTTTTTATATATATGTGTATTGTTTGTTACGGGAACGATGACGACGAAAGACACATATGCAATGTTTATTCCGACAACAAAACAATGACGACAAGTATGGGGATTGTTGATGGCGACGGTTAAAATTTAGAGTTTTAAGATAATTATTGTAATTTATAAGTTAAGGTAATAAGTTATTATAATAAATTATTTTTTTTATTTTGGTTGAGAACAAAGTAGACCGTAATTTGAATTTATGAAATAATTGGTAGTCAAAATTTTACACTATAACTAATTGATAATTAATAAAATTAAATATAGTCAATCAGTAATTCTCTTATAAATTTATTAAAAAATCACGTTTGATCATCGTCATGTACATGTCAAATTTTATATCAACATATATATTAAATAATTTTATTGTATGGAACTGATACATATATCAAGGCATTACGGTGCACTCTTCGTGGACGAAGGTAGTACTATCATCGTTTTCTTGATAATGACATGAAAGCATGGGGAATGCAATGACTATTCTATTTTGTCAATCGAACAGGGTTCGCTTGACTCGATCCAAAATTTACCAAGTGACCACACGGTTTGTTTTTATATTGCTTCCTCGGCACTTGTTCCCTCAAAAAGTAGTTTCAAAATCGCTGAAAATTTTGGGGAGCTCGATTCTGTTTGAAACTCTAGACAATACAGATACGCGACAATTCGGGGATTTTTGTTCCGATCATGCTTTAGTCTAAAAGCTCCGAAGTGGACTAAAAACATTCTAGCTTGTTTCTTAATTAACGAAATCGATCACTACCATGACTTTCCAACGTTAGATTTCATAAGCCTAGAGTAACATCATCTAGATGTTGATGTAATCATCACCAAAACCTTTCTCGGTCTCAAAATAAATAAACCTTTGATTATTTTTTTAGTTATTTAATATGAATTTTAAGGAAATTCGTTTTTTCATCTTAACGTTGTAATTTATTATGTCATTGATAATCTGACAAAAAATTGAAATATATAATTTAAAGTTCGCATTATTATTTCATGAAAATTTTTCAAAAAAATAATATTTGATCGTCTTGTTACGAGATTTAAACTTTCTATAAACAAATATATACAGTTTAATCATTTTATTTATATTTAGATATAGGATGCCTCAAAGATCATGCCCGTCAATTTATGCATGAGTCACAATCCAAAAATAGTGCCTAATCTTATTACGTGTTTTCTAAATTTTGTTGGGATCGGCCCATGTCTCTTTGTGGGCTTAAAATGAATTTCAAACCCAACTAAATCTACTCTTAACCTAATATAGTCAGAGGAAGTGAAACACAGAACACAACATCAAAATATGATTTCATGAGGCTCAGGTCAGTCAAGTTCGACCGGCTAGCTTGAGGATCAAATCTTGCATGATAAAACTAACTTTCAAATATATTATAGAGCTTGTAATCATCTAATAGCTTTTTGAATTTGAATACGAACCGACATCGAGAAGGTCGAGTCCGACCAGATATTGATGGCTGGTCCGGGAAGGTTTTGTGGTGTTCTTCCTTTTTGTTTACAACCTGTTTTTGGTCAAATTGGTATGTTTCAATGGTAGTTGATATCTATGTTGATTGTCGTCTATTTTAGTGAGAGGTGGTTACATGTGTATTCATAATCTCGTAAATTAATGAACGTTTGAATGGATTTTGATAAATATCAAATGATTTTTTACCTCTCATCGATTTCTACGTTAAAAGTCTTGTATTTTATCGTCTTTGTGATTGATTGATTTGTTATCGTTTTTCATGAAATTGACATGTTCCAAGGATAGTTCATTGTCCTCAATTTGAGTGAGAGGAGGATATATGTATATTCATAATCTCTTATATTGGTAAAAGTTAGGATGGATTTCGATAAGATCTCGTGGTTTTTTATCCTTATTAATTTTTACATTAAAAGTATTGTGTTTATCGCCTTGTGGTTGATTGATTTGTTATCTTTTTTTTATTACTTCAATTAACATTCGAGTGTCTTTAGCCTAACAAATTTTAGGAGTGTCTTAATTGATGAAACGTTTAGGTCCTGTTTGATATGATTTTCGATTCTGGATTTCTGTTTCGGATATTTTGACTAAAGAATTTCAGTTGTTTGGTATAAATTTCTGTTTTCCAATGCAAAAAAAAAAAAAAAAAAAAAAAAAAAAAAAATTAAAAAAAAAAAAAACGAATTCAATCTTTTTTTTTTTCTAATAGTCATTTTATTTGACGTGTGATGATTTGGATTTTGGGATATGATTTTCTCTTCTTTTTTTTTTTTCAGTTGTAGGTTCTCTGTTCTCACGTTGTAAGACATGAGCTTCTATTGGATACTTTATTTTTGCGGACTTGCATTGCTTTTTCAAATGATAGAATAGTGAGAAGAGACAATACAAGTGATTGAATGAAAACGTGGTTCAGTGTCTTTTATTTTTTTTAGAATCAGAATCAAGATTTTATTGAAATAAAACAAATCATATAAATGATAAGGACATAATTTTTGACTTAATAAATCAATGAATATAAATAAAAAATAATTCCTAATCTAATTTCGTAAAATTACGAGTTATACCATCTTAGATAGATCGTTGTACTATCTTGACTAGTTTGCATTCCATAGGCCAATGCACAGAACCCATTGTTTTAGATGATTCGTTGCCAAACTAAAGACTCCAAATTGGGATATTATGTTAAATAATTAATTTTATCAAAATTCTAAATTAATAATAAAAAAAATACTTCATATGGATCTTAACACTGTAGGATATATATAGTGTAAGATCCCGATCCTAGATTTTATTTTCTTCTATGAGTTTTTTCCTTTGAATCAATATTTATAATCGTTTTTATGTCTGAAATAAATGGGATTATATTTTAGTTAAATAAATTCATGATTTTTATTCAAATAAAATATTTTTGATAAAGTTTTGATATGTTAATATTAGTCTAAAAAATCGAAAATTATGAATTAAAATAAAAAAATTATTCTTATCTAATTAGTTGTGATGATCTGATCCGTTCCAAAATAAATATTTACTTAAAAATCTTTTAATCCTAAATTCTAAAACTGACTACGCCATTAGTTTTTTTTCACCATTAACCCACGTCGCCAAGAGTAGAAAAAGAGGAGGAGAAGAAAACCATACGCTAATCATTCAATTCATCTCGTTGTACGCGGACGATCTCATTCGGTCTCTTGTATTGGCATGTATTAGACTTCCATGTTAATCGCTAATATGAGGTTATTTAAAAAAAGGTACAATTCTGATTGTGGACTAGTTGATTATGATACGTGTTGTTGATAGAAATATTCTAGATGCGAAGAACAATCGTTTATCCCAAAATCATTCATATGAATATATCAAGAATCAAACATAAGTAATTACGGAAGCGTACCTGATGGATTCATCTCAATTGGTTGCACTGGAATTAATACGGAATTGAAATCTTCCGAAAGATCGTGACCGTATTCCCCTCCACTCTCTGACGCAATGAGAAACTGTTTTTCATAATGAGGAAAAGAAGAGATGGGCTT
>LIEC01000165.1:0-12415 GCA_001925005.1 Drosera capensis
GGCATCGGTCCTCAGATTGCAGCGTCAATTATCATGCAGGTTTATTTTTCACTCTCTTATATTTGCATACATTTACATTTTGTATCATTGCCTTTCTTCTATTCCTTTTAAGTCACCATTATGCGCCCATGATTCGGAAAAAAAAAAATGAGGCCTATGGATTACACACTTAATAAGGGGCTGCAAAATGTTATGCTAACACCAATTCTTTATGTCATCAGCCTTACTCGTTAACTCAAGCATTTTTAAGTGTTGAATGTTTCAAATAATCCGCAGATGCAAATGATATATTATCACTTTATATCAATAGTTCCAGAGAAGTTCAGGATCCATGAAATATTTTCTGTGTCAATGAGTCCGTTGGTCTTGCCATTTTTTGGTCTATATATGTAGACATTTTGAATGGGTGACCTGAAACATATGCCGAGTTTAGTCCAATCATGTGTTCCTACATTCTGATACAGTAATACCATTTAAAATCATGGGTTTCACACCTAAAACCAACTAGCAATAGATGGAGTCGTTCGTACTCCAGCCCTATGCTCGGCATGTTTGGCTCGATTTTACATCCCTATTCATATGTGAGACTGTGAGTAGCTACAAAGTATATGTCTCCCCCAAGCTTCCATACATTGTCCAGGAATTCATCAGGAAGCTATCAACGTTTCCCCATCTTTTATCCTTCCATGTTTCAGTACATGCTATTAGAGACTCGAGCATCTAAACTCCTTGTATTGATGGTGGTATACTTATCTTGTGATTCTGTTCTTTTGAGAATATAGATCATTCTTCATGTGGCACTGCTATTGACACAAAGTTATTTGTGAAACAGATGGCTTGCCATCTCATGCCTTCCCTGGTGAAGCTGCGGAAGGAAGGATCGGATGGTTATGAGAAGATTAAATATTACATGTGTGTATGATGATCCCTGTGATTCCATGAGATATTCTCATGATTTTTATTCTTTTTATTTTTATTTTTAAAATTTTTTGCTGTGAATCTTCGAAGCTGGAAACTTTATAATTGTTATCTCTGTTAATCTCAGATGGTGGATCTCACTGGGCTTCGCAATACTGGGGGCACTTTTGCTGGGATGCTTCTCTCTGCAGTATTCTATCTATGAGGCTGGTCATAGGTAATTTTGGCGAGGATTATTTTCATGCATCAAGGGTTTTCTGATCAAGCTGTATGAGTTCTTTAATTTTATTATGAGGTGGTTTTCATTAAGACACTTCTGACAAGCTTGAAGGGGATGGATATACACAATGGTTACCAAAAAACAAGAATAATTCGCCCTTTTGTGAAAAAGGCATGTATTTTTCCTTGAGAGTAAATTACCCATGTTTTTTTCTTTTTTGTTTGTAAAATACGTGAATAAAACACAAATACAACATGATCCACATTTGAAAAAAATTGGTAAAAAAGGGGGAAAAACGTAACATTGAATAATTCCTTAATTAGCATTTACAAAACATATTGTTTTCAAATGGAAAGAATAGTATTTTCCTGGATCTTTTGATGATCTGAATAGCTTGTTGTTTCATGAATAAATCGCATGTTCTGTTTTTTTGAAAAGGAAAACATAACATGAGAGTCATTCATGAAACAACAAATTATTCAGATGATACTTTGTAGTTACTAGCGGCTTTTTTCTCGTTTTCTATTTTTTCCGCATTAGAGTGCCGAATTATTCCCGTATTCATACATGGTTACTGAGAGTCTGAGGTTATACATTGTCAGGCCCAAATAGCTGATATCACATCGCAGGATTCATGAAGTTCCAACCGCTGGATCATCTATTTGCTCGAAATTAATGCATTGATCAATTATGTAGTGTTTGTCCTCGACTAATTGTGAACTTTTTGTTGGTTTGATAGCTGTTGTTTAGTTCACTCCTTGATGGATACAATTTTTCAAATTCTAATAGTCAGCCAATTTTGTTAGTAACCAAACGTCCAAGTCATTATACTATTATCTAGCAGTGGTACAAGCCTCCAGGGCTATGCCGGACTTTCAAGGATGTGCTGGTTCCTTGTTTCATCCCTTACCCTCACGTGTTTATAGACATGATCATGTTGTTCCTAGTATTCCTTGAGTATGTTCTTCTTCCATGCATTTACTCTTCTAGTCGGAGTCGATGAAATGTATATCAAAATTCTTCACATCAGTGTTAATGGTAATTAACAGAGATGAATGATCTGACAATCGTCTCAGGTGTTGACTGCGGGCTACTTGACACAACTAGACATATTTGTATATGCTCTATTTTTTTAAAAAGATATTCTAGTATACACTATGCACACTTGTTAATATGTCAAGGGAATTCTGGGCACAGCTTATAACAGGAACTATGTAAAGATTTGGTGCAACTCCTAATTCTACGCGGCTTTTGTCATGTCTTTTTTGTTTACTAGGAGCTAAGGAACATGCACATCCTTGCATTAGGCTATATAATTTGTGTTAGTGTTTTTTCTTTTATAGTCAGACTTCATTCTATTGTATTCCAGGTTCAAGCATGTGATGATGACAACTCTTTTTCTCACATGTGGTGCAATGACTATGACATGGATTTGTGATACGATAACACAATCTGGATTTGGTAAATTTTATTTCTTTATTACTCATTGTGTTACTTTGGTAATTCTTTCTTTCTGTGTGTTACTTTGACCAATGTTAACACGCCTTCCTTTATCTTTAGCAAGTCAAAGGGTCTATCAATTGTTTGATTTGAAATATTTTTTCCATCTTTCGCCTAGTAGTACTAGTTCAAGCAGTGTGTTGTCAATCCGTTATATTCTTTTTATCAGTATCCTTGGCCTCGAATTTGTTTGTTTTTTCCATAGTCCAGCAACTGATGGTGTCATATTGGGCACCTCTTTCACTCGCAGCTCATTGATGTAAGAAGTTGATATTTGCAAACCTGTGTGCAGTGTGAAGATTCCGGTGATGCCACTTTGTCATATTGTCCTGAGCTGTGACATTAACTAGGAGACATCCTGGAAATATCTTCGTGGAAGGTCAATATAAATTAAGACATGGAACCCAATCGAAATGTAGACTCATTGGCTCACTTTTCATTTTCTTTTAGCAAGGTGTGCTACAATTTAAGTTGAGCTAGCCAGCCATAGGCCATAGTGCAGTGACTAAATCCTTTTCTAACACATTTTTGTCATTCTAACTATACCTCAAATGATGTTCTCGCTTAACCAAATTGCATCTTTCAGGTGAAGGATCATCCCTAGTGATTTGTGTGGGTATATTGTCCGGCTATATTGATACTTTGCATAAGATGCTGACTCAGTTCTCAGGTATACAGTCCCCACTTAGTTATGCGTTGTACACTACTTGTGTTTTATATTTGACCTTTTATTGAAAATCTAAAATAGCGTTATTAAATACCTTAATGTTTTGTTTGCTGCTCTGGTTTTTTTTTACTTTAACTCAAAGGCATGGGTATAGATCATTAAAAATTAAAGAGCAGAATTGCTAGAATGACGATTTTGAACTTTGCACGTGGGAGAAGCGATGGTTATGTTTGCTTCACATCTGTCTTTATGCAGGGAATGCACTCAGTTGGTGGCCCTATGCGCCTGCACTTCTGGGTATCTATGTCGTAGTCACTATGTTGTCAGTGGTGGTTACCCAGGGTTGCAGGAAAGTCAAGCTGCAGTACTACGGTTTCAAGTTTGCTTCTTCTGCGAGGTAACTTTCGGAAGTCGTTGGAGTCTCTGCCTTCAAAAGAAATAATGAATAATCAAATGATAAGATTGTGCTTTGCCTAATAAGTCAAGGATAAATTGGACAGCAAACTTATTCAACCCTTCTTTATGAATCTAAGTGTTAAAACGAGTAGTATCCACATGAAGTCATTTAACCAGCTTTTTGTGCTAGAGAAAGGACCTACTGGATCTTGTTCAAGTGATTCTGTGATTGTGAAACCAAGTAGAGTAACCCATAGAAGTGTATGGATATGGCACAAGAAGATGTATTGTAGCCGTGCGCTAAGTTAAAAAAAATAAAAATAAATAAATAAATAAATAAATAATCAAAATTTGGATTCTTCACTTATAGCCTTTGTTTGTGGTGGTAGGGCGCCCTTGAATGATATATATTTACTATGCTTTAGAAATTAATCAATATGCAGTTGTCCTCTTCTACAGTGAGTCATGAATTGTGGGAGGTACAAGTTCTACACCAGGAAATGAAATACAGTAGGGGAAGGTGAATGGATGAATGAAACCACATATGGTATCAGTTTTAAAAATCAGGATTCTCTTTTCTTTTATCAGTGATGCCACAATATCCTTCTGCTTAATGCATTATTGCAATGTATTAGTCAAGCTAGTACGTTATATAAGTTAACTCCTTTTCTTATTATTTTCTCAGGCAGTGGTATATATGAGTATTAGAGTACGAACTCCTCCTTAGCTGCCAATATTTACGCAATTATGATGCTTGAAAATAAAATAAAAATAGTGCTCAAGCATTAAGACTTATTATCTGCTTTGTGTTGTATGGACAGGAGAGGATCCCCAATTACAGAGGTCGAGCCCTACATTCCATTTAATATCAACCCCTCGGGAATGCAACCCGTTCTCACCACCTCATATCTATTGAGTTTTCCTGCCATCCTAGCAAGGTAAATATGCCTTTTTACACTTCTTATTCATTACTATCTTCGTTGCCAAACAAACTGTAAGTTTTGCTACAACTGAACGTATGATTATCCAATATGAAATTTGGTGAGCTTGGTCTACTAAAGGGCTCTCAATTTTTATTTTTTTAGTTTTAGGTTTAGTTTTTATTTACTTATTTATTTTTGTACATTATAAATTACAGAACTTTAACTTGTACCCAGTAGTAGAAATAACGAGGGATAGGAAAGTGGAGGCAGCCTTGGAAAATTCTTGGGAAGATGTTGAATGATTACTGATGTTGAATATGAACTCAAAAGCCCCTTAGCTGCTCTGAAACGTGATCATTGTTGGAAATCGTGCTCATGATCACACAGTGATGATGAGTTTATGTTCTGATGTGGATGATGTGGCTCGAGTTGCGGAGGAAAATGTAATATATGCATGAAAAAATGATTGAAGGAGGAGCTGGAATAATGAATGAGATGAGGGCAGAGAGGATGAAGTTAAGGTTTCAGATCGTGGCTATTGAGACAAGAGCTCTGCCGGGGCAGAATAGAAGAGTTCCAAGGAGGCAAGGATATGATTGGAGCTGAATAAGGGAGACAACACAAAAGAGATCGGGTAGAAAGAGGAAGAGGCTGGAGATAACAATGATGTTTGTAAGTCCAATATTTAAGTGGTCGTAGTGAGAATTGCAGGTCTAATGAAGAAATTACGATCTGTGTAAATGAGGTAATAGAAGAGAGGCATTACTGGCGTAATGCACTCACTGGCTACGTTGTCAAGGGAGCAAATCATTTTTGTAGAGTGAATTCCTTAATTCGCCCAAATGGAAATAGATACTTCATCTTCAAATTTACAAATGAAAATAATAGGGGTGAAGACACAAAATCCCTCTGATGTTTCGGGTAAAAAGAAAAAACAAGACATAAACCCCCCTTGAACTTTATAGGGAAAATTTCTTATACATACCATTTGGTGATATCAATACTCCTAAAGTACTCTACCCCATTTTAATCATCATTAACTACCTTTTTTTAAATGTAACTTTCCTTTCCAAGAATTAAGCATCTATACAAAACCAGAAAATGGCATCATGGCCATTTTACATCCAATCTTTCACTGTCGATATCCGAGTCACGCCCTTTACGTACTGTGCATTTGCTCGGTAGTCTTTATTATCTGTTCTGTGTATGTAGATTGAGAAAGCTGGCTTCTGTCCAGTTTTCCTTATTCATTTCTCGTAAAGTAAGCTTCTATAGTTGCTATACAAGCATTCTAATATGGTGTATTTGTTGTGGCAGCCTCCTCCGATCACCGTTCTGGAATTATGTGAAGGAGACGTTGAACCCTGAAAGCTCGATTGGTGCAGGGCCTTGGTTTTATTATTCAATATATGCATTTTGTGTCTTTGCATTCAACATATTTGATATTGTAAGCGTAGTTCTTCTACAGTTCAAACATAATATTTCTGGTTCTCTGAAAAATCTGCTAAATTGTATCATTTTTAAGAATCAATCACCTCTTTCTCATTCTTACCCAATTAATATTTTCAATTGTCATGCTTGTGCTGTAGAAGGCATAATGGGTGTCTTTTTGGTCCGTGATTGCAGGCCAACAAGCCAAAAGAAATTTATGAATGTTTAAATAAGATGGGTGCCAGGATACCTGGGGTGAAGCCTGGAAATGCTACTGTGGAATATTTGGCGAAGATTCAGGCATCTACTCGTTTTTGGGGTACACATCATTGCAATGAGTAGTTATGTCACGCTTTCTTTTGGTATTTTTCGTAAATGCTAATATAATTTCAATACATGTAGGGGGACTTCTGTTGACCATCCTGGCAACTTCTTCGAGTGTACTGGATCACCATCTGCGCCATATAAATGAAAGCTTTTCTATTGGGTTCACTTCTGTTCTACTTATAGTAAGTTTGGACCATATTTTTTTTTATCAACTTGCTTAGATGCCTATTCACCCAAAATACAATCTTATGGTTTCAACATCTATTATTTGTATCTTAATTCGAGTGAATGTTTTGGACGTAAAGTGTGAACGACGTTGATGGCCTCTCCTGACCATGCGTGAAGAAATTTTAGTATGATGTTTGAAGCCATTAGCCATTATCTCCTTCATACTTGCCTCAACGAGCCAATTTTGTTAAAAACTCAAGCTAATGATATCCATTTAAAGAGTATTATTGTCATCAAGCTGTGTTTCAAAGTATTTTGAAGTGAGGTTTTTTGGGAGTTTGATAGGATTGATATCATAAGATGAACTGATAGCAGTGGTTCATATGTTATATTCAAAGGAATTGAAACGTAATCATGGTTCTTGCTACAATGATTTCATCTTGAATTTATTGCATGACTTATGACATCATGTTTTTTAGAACATGAGTGTCATCCTGAATTCTTCGTTTGGTTGCCTCGTAAGTACTTTTATTTTTCTTTTACTCTTTACTATTTGCAATTGCATTATAATGATTTATGATTGTCATGTTGTCCTTGAGTACTGTGTATCTGTACTCGTCATGCTTAGACTGGTACAGAGATCATAATAACTAGGCAACTCTAGCATCCTACTCTGACTTGTGTCTGCTCAAGTGTTATGGCAGCGGATTTCCCTTATCAATGTTTTAGAAGCTAAACATTCGACCGTTAACTTTGATATGTTCTTTGGTTTTGAACAGGTGGGCTCGATCATTGACCTTAGGCGATCTTACCAAGCATATAATGTAATGCCAATGCTAAGTAGAGTTCTTAGGCGATATGGCGTCTAGCTCCCAGACTGTTTAGAGGGGATTCTCTTACCCTTCTCATCAACTTATACTCTGATGATGGATTCAGAAACGATAAGCATAAGCCACGCCCTCTCATGCGAGTCAATGTATTGGCTGGAAGAAGTCTTTGATCCGACACGAGGTTGCAAAGGATGTATAACTTTATTCTCAGCAAAGGAACAACATCCTCATCTCCGGACTCGGAATATCTGCCATTTGAAAGCTGAAGCATGAAGTATGACCGATGATGATGAAGGCAGCGAAGGCCTTAAATTTGTGGTTTGAGCCACCTCCCTTGATATGTTACTGCTTTGAATGCTTGTTGCCTTTCAGTTATATTCATCATATGGTTCAGAGTGGGATCTCAGGTTCCAGCATGATGAACTCAGATATCCAACAGAACGACCTTAAAAAGCAAGGATCCTTTTGTCATCTGTTATAAAACAGGGAAATCGTAGCAAGCAGGCCGCCGCCCGGTGATAATTGCTACCTTGATTTCTGACCTTTAATAACATTTTTTCGAGTTCATGGTATAAGCTGCTTCTAAAGCATAGAGTCATGCGTGGAGAATAAGACGAGGAACAAATATGAGCAGCCTGTGCAGATTTGTTGTATAATTATTGTTGATGGTATAAGCTTGTTTTCTGTAGCATTTTCAGCTGATTTCTTTAGCAAATGTAGGAGGTTCGGTTATTTATACATTCGTGGATACTGTTACTATATACCAGACTTTCTTCATAGATTTTCTGGCCATTGACTCTTACAGGGATGATGTATGTTAGTGCGTTGGGGTGGTAACTCATCTGTTTTGAGCATTCACTTGCTATATTTGTGGCAAAAGTCCAAATTTTGATGGATCTTCTGTGATGATCGAATTTGTCAGTTGCTATATGACTAGTTTATTTATCCTTGTGTGACACAGCTTTTTGGAATAATCTATGCAAGTGATGGCTTATTTGTGTACAGATCATTTTCTGCTGGTTTTATGCACGTTGGTTACTCAAATAGTAATTTATTTGCTGTGGAAACTGGAGCTTCAGCTATCTCATGTCCCATTATGCTCATCTTGCATTGATTCTAGGATAATTATGCTTGTGTCTACTCGCCGGTGTGCTTCGCCTTCTTTCAGATGATGGCTGATCAATTTTGATGGCACCCATCAATCAGGTTTGATCGGGGCACTTTATGTACGTCTTCTTGTCAGCCATGGTAGCTGTGGTTTCAGACAAGCTTGCCTCCTCGCTGGTATTGTACCTTGTAACTGATCTTTCCCTTGAATTGGTAATCCATTCGTGTCAAGCAAATGCTATTATATCTGCTCTTGGTTTTTGTTACAGGTACAATCTCTTCGGTCTGCTCTTTGTGAGATTGACACTGTGTCGGGGGATGGCTGTGGAAAAAAGTTGCACCTGGACAATGTTAGCATGAGTCTTATTTCACTGGGGAAACTTGGGTTCCGGGTGAGTACCATGAAGAGAGGAAGGTTTCTGCACCAACCTGCATGTAATCAGTCACTACGAGGACTTAGTATGTTGGCCTGTTTCGGTAATTGCCTTCTTCATTTCACCCATCGCCAGTCGCTTTGTCGATCTTGTGAATCTTTGCTTTAAGTCATCATAAATCTACTCACACTCTGTCTTTGTTTGACATGTCCAGATCTCTAGATCCTGAGCTAGTTTTCATTGGACGCTGCGTGGTAATTTGCAGGATGATAAGCAGGACATATTTTAGGAGCCATTGTGACGCTAAATGCATGCAGGGTACAGATTTGAGCGAGGCAGCGACTATTTCGAGAAGACTGGTTTAGGGTGTTTGGGAGGTCACCTGGGAAGGGAGTGGTTTCGACTGCCGGGTATATTGGTTTTGTAAGATGACTAGTGGCTGCGCTCTTCTAAAAGCTCTACTAAAAGTCGGTATTAAATGATGAAACTATGTTCTGAGAAATGTCAGGACAATTGTGAAAATCGTTGATGGCTCTTCCCCTACAGTCGATTGGTTCCATGATCGACGGCTCTTCCACATCAGGACTCCAAAACCCCTTTATTATGGGGTACATGTAGCATTTACATTGGCTGGAAGAAAACCTACAGAATCACGCTACAATTGCCGATAAGTGCTCACAAGACTACTCGTAAGAAAAAGAAACAAGAAAGTGGAACAACAGTGGAGTAAGCACGCACAATGTGGTCACTGACCGAGTTCCAGCTCTAACCTGAAATCTTCTCCGATGAGCTGACTCAGCCCCGAGATCTCGACCACCTGAAACGGCCCCTGAGAAGGGGAGCTCGTGAGGTTCCCAAACACAGGGGTTCTTCTTCGTCCGACTATACTTTCCATCCTATACCCTTTCACCTGTCTCCCTTTCTCCAACCCAAGCACGGTGATCTGCTCTATGATCCACCTCTGGCTCAGCGCGTATCGCCTGTTTCTGACCAATGACCCGATGACCACCCGGTTTCCCGGCAAAAATAGACCATAGAACCTCGGCAAACTCCAACTCCCTCCTCTGATCCCCACTTGTAAATCCACGCCATCATCCAAGAAAACTCGCCCACTGCTGTTCACGTTCCTACTAATTGCCACCAAGAGCTGAAATGGTGTCTGTCGGGCGGTTACTGTGGTCAATGCTTCCCCTTGCATCGCCAAAACATTTCCCTCACGAACATGCACGTAGGGGTGGTCAAAAGGTGCGGCTAGGGTCATAGGATTTCCCGTTGCAGTAACAGAGCTGGAGTAGTCGAAGAGATCAAACCAGTTTCCTGCTGGGAAGTATGCGGTTACAACTGTTGCGCCTTGTCGGAGAATGGGAGAAACCATGACCCCTCGGCCTAGAAGAAACTGTGAGTCTATTCTGTAGGTTTTAGTATCTTGGGGGAATGAGAAGAAGAGAGGCCTTGCGATTGGGAGTCCTGTTGTGTGAGCCTCCAACATTAACGTGTAAAGGTAGGGGAGAAGACGGTAGCGGAGTCCCAACACTTTCCTGGATGATGCAGCTACTGATTCCCATCGGTAGAGCTCGTGGTATACGGTTCCCTTGGATGCATGGTTCCTCGCAAATGGATAAAAGGCACCCAGCTACATTCATCAAAATCAAAGACTACACATTAGCACAGCTTGAAGAAGACACACCAAGATCAAAGATTATCAAACTGATATTGTAGAAGACACATATTTGCAGCTTGCAAGGAGACGAAGAGCAGGTCTTGCTGCACTGATATATTCCGTCTGGAAGGAAAGGAACTCTCGTATCTTTCAGTAGACATCGAATTCTCCCGACTGTGTAGTTAGAAATAGAGTTGTGCAAAAAAGGAAATATATAAAAAAAATTTGCAGGTAGTTTAACAACAAATACTGACCTGTATCCAACGCCGACACAGTTCTTCCGTGGTGTCTCCATTAAAACCACAAATATCTGCACCAACCATGGGAATCCCGAAAAGTCCAAAATCTAAAATAGAAGGAATTGAATACGCCAAGTCAGCCCAAGTCGCGGCATTATCTCCTGTCCAGTGTGCAGCGTACTTCCCTGAGCCCATGAAGGTTGATCTAGAAAGCACAAACGGTCTTTCTCCCGTCGCGTTTACCAACGCAGCATGAGTAGCTCTTGCTTCCAAGTACCCATACAGATTGTGGGCATCATACTCAGTTATATTACCAAAGTGAACAGCTGTTGCTGGGACTGTTTTCTCGATAATTGGTCGTCGATTCCCGCCATTATTTATCTTATACGGTGGATTGTCGAGGGTAGAATATGGAGCGGGTTGGGATGTGATGAAGTTTGAGATCTCGTTCATATCGATCCAAAGGCCATCGACAGGAATGAGCTCCCTGAATCTGATGATCTCGTCGGTCCAAAAATCTGCAGCTCTCGGGTTTTCGAAATCAGGGAAGTAGACTTGTCCAGGCCAGACCACCCCCAAGTAAGGAACTCCGTCACGCTTTATGTAGACATCAGCCTGCATCCCGCGAATAAAGGTTTCGTATGTCCTATTCACGTTGATACCTAAGGGGAGGAACTGGAAAATATTATTCAAACAAATATCAGAAACTCCTATGGAAGTTTACAAGCCGTTCAACCTAAGTTTAGGAAGCGGTACCTGGGTCCAAAATAATGACATATCTCTGACCATTCTCGTGAAGACTCGCAACGAACCGCTGCATCTTATCCAGAGGGAAACGGACTGGATCAAGGGTGAAGTCCTTGTAGCCATTCATGTAATCAATATCCGTCCACATCACATCCAGAGGGATCCTGGCATTGGCATATCCCGCAACCACGGACTCCAGCTCCTCAACATCATGGTATCCATATCGACACTGATGAAAACCTAAACACAAATCAAACATGATTTATATCAAGATCATGGCAGTCAACACACAAACATAACAACAAAATCTCATTTATTCTTGTCAGAGCATGGATAAAACAACAGTGATACTGTTTTCCAAGTCCATACTGGCAAGCAAAGCAGAAAAAGAGAGTCGCATTACCGAAGGACCAGTACGGCATCATGGCAGGCCGTCCAACCAGCTCCGTATACTGCCTGACAACATCCGCCGGGCTTGGCCCCGCAAACACATACAGATCAACCACGCCGCCGATCACCCTCCAGGTGACCCTGTCCCCCGTATACTCCACGTCCATCCCATTACTGTTCACCCAAGCCACCCCATACGCCGTCCCACCCTCCCTTACCGTCATATAAACCGGATGCGATCCATAGAGATTCACCCACACATTACTGCTCGCAGTATCAGAGTTCCAAAGCGTCAGCGTTCGGCCCTCGGGGATACGGAAGGTGGGCTTGGTGTGTTCGCCGAGGCCGTAGAGGGAGGTGGAGGAGGGGACGGAGGAGGAGAGGCGGAGGAACTGGGGCTTGAAGACGAGCGGGAGGGTCAAGGTGGTGGTGTTGAGGAGAGTGGTGGTGGTTGTGGTGACGGTGAAGGAGAAGGGGGAGGGGATGAGGGTGAAGGTGAGGGAGGAGGAGGGGTGGGA